>JAXDDX010000021.1:5127500-5177500 GCA_034670405.1 Hoplostethus atlanticus | reverse complement strand
TCTATTCACGTTGTTACTTTGTCATTATGTTATCATTTCTCTTCATAATCCAATTCATAATGTAAGTTATGGTAACAAGTATAAACCTGATGATGAGCAAAATAACGAAAACACCTAAAAATATATGAACATCAAGTACCAAATAAGGGGCGGGGCCACCATTTGCCCTCAGAACGGCTTCACTCCTCCTTGGATGCTGTCAGTCTGAACTGTGCGTTATGAGATGTTGGACCTTTCTTCAGGACCGAAAGCCTCCAGTTGGTGATCTACGTCACCGTCTGTTTTCCAGAACTTCCTATAAAGGTTTGATGATGTTTAGATGTGGTGATTGGGGAGGCCGTGGAGGTGTTTGACTCCATACTGCTGAAACCATGAAACAACTCATGAACTTGTTTAGCAGTGGGGGTATGGGGGCGATGTCATCTTTGAGTATGGGAACATCACAAGGGAACATTGTTTGAACATTAGGGTGAAGCTGGTCTGTTAAACGACCGAGCAACCATCAGACCTAATGACTCCCATGAGATGGCTGATCCACCACCATCTTCAACTATTGGGAACACACATGGTGGGTTGAAGGCATTCTTTGACTTTCTCTAAATGTGAACCCATCTGGATGTAGGAAAAAGCGTGAAACACAACTCAGCAGACCATGTTACTTTTCATTGCTCGGGGTGGTCCAGGTTTTCTGCTCCTTAAACCAGGTTATGTGTCTGTGTGTTGGCCTTGGACACAAGTGGTTTCATGAATACCAGCTTCATGTAGCTTGTGACATATAGTTGTTGTTGAGACTGTGACACAGAGGGGTTCATTCAATTCTGTGGTCATTTTTGAGGTTGTAGTTTTTGTGGTGATTAGCAACTACCCTGTTAGGTGCCCATCTATCCCTGTCACTGAGCTTTGACTTGTGAGCACCGTCCCTCTTTACTGATGCAGTTTGTCCATGTTTGGCATGTGTGTTGTCAAGATTTTTGTCCCCCTGCCACATTAAATAATTTAGCAGTTTTTGTGACAGATGCACCTGCAATTCAGGAATTTAATATTTGGCCTCTTGGGAATGTGATTAGTTGCCTCATGTTGCGCTGAAACCTCACATATGAATGGTGAAGGTCAGACCTCTTCATTCAGATTAATGTCTAACCTGTGTAGTTGCTTTTGTATTTGGGATTTGGAAACTTTAAAGTTAATGTCTTTTTCATGTGGTGTTTCTGTTATTTTGTCCATCCTCTGTATATGATGTTAGATTCCTTTAAGGACAAAAAAACTAAAATGAATGCTTTTTGACTGTATAAATAATTGTTGTTTATATTAGCAGGTATTTGCCTCATGATGATCACCAACTAGAGGTCTTAGTTTATCCACCTTTTTATTTAGTGTTATTGTTAATAATATTTAGTGCTTAATTTCAGTGGTAAGGAGGGAAAAACATTGCACTGTTTCTATAAATTATTTTTTGTTGTTGTTGCTGTGATTGAATAGCACTGTAAACTGGACCCTTGGGGCAGAAAAATTGACCCAGCCGTCTTTTTTTAGTTCCACCAGTCAGCCACGCGGGGCGCTGTTGCGCCGCTGCACACCCAACCCAGGACGCTTGACGGGATATTCAAAGTTTATGCAAGCTTTGCAGAATAGCAGGACCCGGTGGAGGGGAAGCCGACGGAGGGGAGAGTGCACAATATTAATGATCCCAGAAAGCGCTTCCAAGTTGCAAAAATAACTTTGGACACGCCAGACACTGGAGGTCGATATGAAAAAGCAGCTTGCTCGTTAATTTCACTAGATTTCTTCTCGATTCTACGAGCTGTCACGGACCTGCCAGTCAGTCCGCAGCACGGCCAGCGCTCTCTGAAGTATCCTCTCATCTCAAACAGCGGAGACACGCAGGGAGTCTGTGTGTGTGCGTGTGTGTGTGTGTGTGTGTGTGTGTGTGTGTGTGTGTGTGGGCGCCCGGTACCGGTGTGTGTGTGTGTGTGGTGTTTGGAGTCTGGGAGTTGTCAGAGCACTAAGGCAAAGAGCAGAGAGCGAAAGAGAGAGAGATAGAGAGAGAGAGAGGGAGAGAGAGGAAGAGAGAGGGGGGAGAGGAGTTGAGAGAGAGAGAAAAAGAGTGAGATGAGAGAGAGAGAGACATACACTGAGGAGGAGAAAGAGAGAGAAGGAGAGTTGAGTGAGAGTGTTTGAGTGAGTGGGAGAGAGAGAGAGAGAGAGACCTAGACAGAGAGGAGGAGAGAGAGAGGGGAGGAGAGCTCCTTCTCTCCCGGTGCACTTGGCAGTCTAGTTGCGGGCTGCTGTGCTGTTGCTGTCGTGGCGGTGTGGCTGGTCGCGCCAGGCGGGGAACTTCACCACACTGGAGCCCGGAGTCCCACTCTCTCACCTGCGCAGTTCGGAGCTGCCATGGGTCTCTCGCCTGGATTTACTATCCTAATCATTTTACCGGCCTTTCTGCTGCACACCAGCGGCCTTTACATCGCCAGTAGCGTTGGTACGTACAGTACAGTAAACGTGGTCAGTGTTTATGTTGTTCCCAGTATCTGCTGATCTATCAACAGGGCTGCACCGGGGGGCTCTTGCGCTGGAGGTGCACCGTAGTGGGGAGAACACTGCACGATTTCATTTCTTTTTTTTTCTTTTTTTTTTGCCGCTTTTGCTTCTTTCTGACAGGCTTTTGCAGTTTTTCAAACAACCTTATAGGACGCATTTGCAACTTCTGTATCACTGCTGTGGCGCTCCCAGGGACTTCCCGGAGGTCCCTCAGCGGCGCAAGGGGTGCTGTGCTTTTCTCGCGTTCCCGTCCAGGAGATAATGATAGATGGGGTGTAAAGGGGGCATCTGATGCGCCGGTTTATTGTCGGCTATTGTAGTGAAGTAGCCTAACATTATCTGATTCGGCCGCTGTCGCATCTATCGATCTGTCACAGGACGCCAGAGTCCGATGTCAGCCTATTGATCACACTATTATCAAATCATTCCTCCAACACGGGGGCTCAAGGAACACTAACATTGTGTGTTTGATTTTATCAGACAGCAAACTTTCCACATTAGCCTTGGTAACAATAACAACAATTAACAATTAAAACAATAATAATTATCAAGACGACAGGCAGCGCAATAGGGTTGAGTCTGCTGCTGTTTTAAAACGGTCTCTGCCTCTGTGGTGGCATTGACACTGTTAAGTGGCCTTGGCCCGGTGCGTGTGTTTGTGTGTGTGTGTGCGTACGTGTGTGTGTGTGTGTTAGGTTAGGTGCAGCGCTGCCACTCAGACCTCCTTGGGGAGCATTTCTCGGGTCGTCTCCAAACGCCACCTCAGTTTCAGAGGGAAGTGTCGCTGTTACCGTCACATGTATGAGCATCAATTCTGCTTGTCAAAAACATACGACAGAGCATCACTATAGAACTGGGCTGCGGGTGTCAATTCAGAGGCAAACGTTTTCTCTTTTACGCGCAGCGGTGCGGTAGCATGTAGTCAATGAGATGATGATGATTGATAGGATTAATAATTTCCGTTGGAATAAATCCAATCGCATGTCACTGTAATTGCTGCTATATGAGAATTAATGTAATTTCTGGTCGTGGGATAGTTTCTTTAATCCAGGCGAGGTCTAGGATATAGAAGTCACTTTCTCGGAGCAGCCTGAGAGTGAGAAAACATTATTCAGCGCGAGAAAGCCGCAATTAGCACCTTGATCTTGTACTGGCTTTCCTGTTGAAGATGGAAGGGCACAGAGGGTGTCAGGAGCGCACCGCGCACTGCTGAGCCTGCCGTTTCCAAACGCGCACTGCCGAGCGCCGAGCACTGGGGTCGCCTCTGAGTTCATGGGTGGGGCTGTGTGTGTGTGTCTGTGTGTGTGTGTGTGCGTGTGTGTGTGTGTGTGAGGGAGAGAGAGGGAGAGTTACTGTTGTGCCTTCCTTTGTTTACCATGTGATGCAAGTTGGGATGATGATTAAAGAATTCCATGACATGCTTGACCTTCTTATAATCCCTTATTTTTCCTCCTAACGAATCTGCACCTCCCTCTTGTCCTCTTTGCCATCCACCTATCTCTCCCGTCGATTCCCCTTTTTGTTCACTGTTGCTGCCCTGTGTTTCTCCCATAACTCCTCCTCCTTTCCATCCTGCTGTCTCTTCCTGCCACCGCCACCCTTCATCCTCCCTTCATAACCAAATAACCGTGTTTCTCCTGTGTCCCACCTGCTCCTGCTCCTGTCCCCTCCCTGCCACCATCTCCATTCCTTTAATTCCACCCCTCTGCCTCCCCCCCCCCCCCCCCCCCCCCAACACACAAACTGTCCTCTCCCCAGACTCCCTGCAGCATGTCCTGGGGGAGTATGGACTGGTGAGGCCGATCAGTGTGGACGCAGAGGGCCGCTTCCTGTCACACGCCGTCTCGGCTGGCCGCACGGCAGGAGGGCAGCCCCGTAGGCGCCGGAGGAGGGAGGCCGGAGTAGGAGTAGGTAACGACGAGTGGGAAGGACGAGGAGGAACCGGCGAGGAGGAGGAGGAAGAACAAGTGGCCCGTCGGGACAGGCTTTACTACAACGTCACTGTCTTCGGCCGGGAGTTCCATCTGCGCCTGCGCCACAATGCCAGGCTGGTGGCCCCCGGAGCCAAGATGGAGTGGCGCGATGACAGTGACAGCACCCGGCGCTCTGAGCAGCTGCACGGCGACTGCTTGTACGTGGGCGATGTCACCGACACACCAGGAGCCTCTGTGGCAATCAGCAACTGTGATGGCCTGGTGAGTGGACAACCTTTGTTACCTCTTAGGGTATTTTTGGTCATGGCGGACGCTGGTTCATGGTGAAGCTTTTCGGTCTGCAGGTTGTTTTTGTTATGGCTGGGAAGGTGTGGGAGACATGCTCTGCCCTTATCTTTCCAACTGCTTCGGTGTTCACCGAGCTCTCTGTAAACATGTTTATGGCTCAGAAAGAGAACAAGTGACAGACATGAGATGAAGGGAGACAGAGAAGCAGATGATGCGTGTCTGAGTTTCCATAGGAACTCTTAGTTCAAAGATAAAGACAGAGAGAACCGAAGAGCAAAAGGAGAGAGAGAGTTGCCGCCATGACCCTGTGACCGTCCCTGGTGACCCGACATTGCTTCTTGGTTGACCGAGGTCATCATGGGGTCATGTTCAACACCAGGCCTGCCATGGGAAATAACTGAGTCATGTTTTCACCCCTCTGTCCTCTGTCTCTTCTAGTTCATGTCAAGGAGGGAGGGATTAAATGAATACACCAACTTTTTGCAAATAACCTCAGTATTTAAGGCATTATGTGTGCACAGCGCATTTTCTAATGCTTTTAATATGAGGCTTAGCTAGCTTGTACTCTTAGCTAAGCCTGTGCACTAAACCTACATATTGTGCTGAACACTGAGCATGCACTGTGGCACAAAGAAATACTGCACACACACCTGGACAGAAACACTGGACACACTGCTCCAGTCATGGATTTGAAACCGCTACCAATCTTTCAGTTGCACAACAAAGCGCTTAAATAGTGAGCATGTTCTTTTAACAGAGTGCATGATCAAGAAGGTGGATGTTGGACGTGGACAGGGAAAAGAGTGAAGAGAGGACACTATCGGAACGAGAGGATAGAGGGAGATGGGGACAGCTGCAGGAGGAGGAGGAGGAGGAGGAGGAGGAGGAGGAGGAGGAGGAGGGCACGAGTGCGAGGGACGAGCTTCGGGGAAGTGAAAACAAGAAGAGTAAACAGCAATAAAAAGAAAATGGGCAAAGGATGTGTAGAGGGAGTGATGAGATGAGGGGGAGGAGTTCTCCTCATTAGGAAAGTGTTCATTAGTCAGCCAGATCAGCCCGCCAGTGGAGCTGAGTAGCAGCAACTGGATCCGTTTAGGGTTGAGGACACTGGGGACTCAGTGAGCAGCTGAGAGAGCAGGCATGGAGCCAGGACAGCACTGGCCTGACATGCCCACTTAGCCTGACACCAGCCCACAGCAACTCACTGCTGCTTGCTCTGGCCTGGCATTCCAAGGCAATGTCTAGGAAGGTTGCTTTCGAAATGTAATGTTACCGATAACAGATTACCAGTGATTACTCACACCAGTCAAGAATAGCCTACTACACTGGCTAGGCATGCCAGGCTTTTAAGGCCATTTTTCATATTTTCTAAATGGAATCTTAAAGCTGATTGGCTGCTTTAAATTGCACTCAGTAATGCCAGATACCAGATTAGCCTAGTTCCGTAAGGCAATCAAAATACTCTCAATTACCTTTATCTTCCAAATATGTATACTGTAATGTGTTAAACAGACAATTTAGTTAGTGTGAATTTAATCAATATCATATCATTGGGTGATACTTATGCATACACTCTCAGAATCGCAATGCCATCCTCCTACTTTTTAAAAGGAGTGTAATCCAACAAATAACCAAAATAAGTATTTTTAGCAATCAAATTACTGTAATCCTCTTACATTCAATTTGTTACTCCCCAACCCTGACCAACTCTTATGGGCTTATAACCTGCCCAGGCATGCCAACAACTATAGCCTAGCTATAGTATGCCTGTGCATACTAAGCCAACCACAGAGGCCAGCTCTGCCCTGCTGTGCCCACTTCCTCACTGACCTGGACACCTGGTCCAAGCCACTCCTGCTCTACACTGCCACCCACAGCCAGAAACCTCTGGCTGGCTGTGATCCAGGGTGTGTGAGGAGGGGAAGAAGGGAGGGAGCCGGGGGAGGTGGCGGATAGGGTTCAAAACAAAATGAAAAAATAAAGAAGCAGAGGAAGGGAAACAGAGAGGGTAAGGGGTATAGATTTCAAGAAGTAATGAATGGCCAGAATAAACGAGAGAGAGAGAAGGAACACAAGAAAAAAAAAAATCTGTGAATGGACAAATGACCTTTGGAGTGAATTGGATTCCTGTGAGCAGAGGCTGTGATCAGCTGGTTAGTTCTCTGGCTGGTGTAGCTGAGGCAGCACACTGTATGAGAACTGGTGAATATGGTGTGTGTGTGTGTGTGTGTGTGTGTGTGTGTTAGTCTTAGAACGGTGTAGGGTAAAATGAAAGAAACTGCCACTGAGAAACACGCAGAGGGCAGGAGAAGGGAAATTGCTTGCATCCAGGAATCAAGCACAGAATGAAAACTCATAAGCTCTGGAGGGTTCCACGGTATGCATCAATGTTGGTGTGTACAGTGTCCGTGTGAATGTTCGTGTGTGTGTGTGTGTGTGTGTGTGTGTGTGTGTGTGTGTGTGTGTGTGTGTGCGCTCTGAACCTTTGGCCCCACTTAAAGCCTTTCCCCCAGGCTCACTTACAGTGTTTGGTCAGGGGTGTGGAGGCTGTAAGCAGTTTTGGGCTGATTTTGTGGGCTTTGGACATGCAGTCATGGTCAGATGAGTGTGTGTGTGTGTGTGTGTGTGTCTTTCTGGGATCTTGTGTGTAAGGTTGAGTGTAGATAGATAGATAGATAGGTAGATAGATAGATAGATAGATAGATAGAAAAATAAACTTAAATGCTTATAGCTGACACACACACACACACACACACACACACACACACACACACACACACACACACACTAGTGCTGTCCTGAACTCCATCTCCAGTGTGAGACATCCAGATGGGCTATAGCGCTTGGGATAATCAGTGGGTTCTGCAAAATGATAGGGCGGGTTCAGGTTGCCGTGGGAACGGAGGTTGACAGACCTGGGTGAGCCAATAAGAGCGCATGGAGGCCAGGAGTGAGAGATTTCATTGGCTGATGTGGCGCTCTTCATCTCTCAGTGCCTGAATGAAATGAGGAACGAGAGGAAGCGTGAGACCTGTCATCTTTTGGGCCTACTTTTAAACTCCAGGTGGATACACACCTGGCCCATAGAGACGTGTGTTTCCACAGCTGTGATTTACATGCACACTTACACGCATGCATGCACACCACACATGCACACTACACACCTTGGCGCAACTGGGAAGCAGGTTGTCCACATGTGTGATCACACATATGGTCACACGCTCAACCACAGAACTGCTGTAGGCATGGACAGACACCCTTGAACTATCTTTACCTTGCTGCATGACAAGAACCAACGCACACTCTTTTCTTACCTCGCTTCTCTCTCTCTCTCTCTCTCTCTGTCTTTCTCCTCTCTCTCTCTGTCTCCTGTCTCTTGGCCAGCAGCAATAGCAGCAAGCAGGAGAGCTCTCCTAATGATGGTATTAAAAGAGCCAGGAAAATGACAGAGAAAGAGAAAGACAAAGAATGAGGCAGACAGCTTTTGCTCCCCAACACCCACAGATTCAGAGCTCCAGAAAAGAAAGAAATAGAGAGAGATTGAACGAAAGGGAAACAGTGTTCCTTTAGCGAGCAGTCTTCGTTTGTTTTTAGCAGCAGCTCTGTTCCCAAGAGTTGATCAGACAAGTGGTGTTGCAGGGTGAAGGGCATTGCCTGCTGTTTGTGTCGAAAAAAGTTTAGAGCCAAGGATCCAAAGCAGTCCATTGGCTAACTGGAAGTTACTGTCTCTGCTCTTGCTGCAATGTGGTCATCATCATTTCTTGGCAGATAATGAGCATATGACCCTCTGCAGGTTGCCCTTTGTATGTTCTGACATCCAGTAGCCATGTATGTGTGTGTGCTTCAGTCTGTGCATGTGTGTTATTAGTGCACAGCACAGAAGCTCGAAGGTGGCTGTGTTATTTCGGTGCTTTCATTGAAAAGAATCAAGAGCAAGCAACAGAATCCAACAGCAAGCGAAAACGCCAAAGCAAGGCAAGTGTGTTTTTTTATGATACTATTTCAACATAATGATATAGTGGCTATAATGTAACTGTTATAATGTAACTCAACATACAATTGTTGCAAAGTTGCTCAACATTCCATAAGCAACCATACACACAGTATGCATGCACACACACACACACACTCACATATATCCACTCCTATGCCAGCGGAGGACTTAATCATGGGGGTTGGGGGGGGGGGGTTGTTGACAGAGGGGCAGGCCAATCACAATAATAGCCCCAGAACTACAGTAAATGCCAACGACATGGACACTTACGCCAGCCAGGCCGCTGGAACGCGCTCAGTCATTACCTCCGCATTAGGAGTCAAGAGAGAAGGCTGCCGTAGGCCCGGCCAACCCATCCATCCATCCAGCTAGCCAGCCAAGGCAGTAAGCTTGGTCAGGCGTGACGACTCACTGGGCCCTACAGTGTGTTATTCCACCCCGGGTCACACGATAAGCAGCTCTCAACTGTAATCAGCTCAAATTGAAATGATGACATCAATTACAGCACGGCATACAGCTGTTATTGACCCTGGCCTTGCTGGCTGTGTGTAGAAAAAGAGGAGGGGAGGGGGGGGGGGGGGTGCGCGAAAGAGGAGAGTGCCTGCTGGAGCCGCGGGGCTGGAGGGAGAGCCGGGTGTGGAGAGGGCAGACTGCTGATGCATGGTATGAATGGAGAGAGACAGAGAGAGAGAGAGAGAGAGAGAGAGAGAGAGAGACATGGTCTCAGTATCTGATTGCAGGTTCCACCCTGCAGTGTAGCTCCACTCAAACACACAATTACTCAATCTAGAGCTATTATCAGACAGTCAGCAAGAGAGAGAAATAGAGCGAGAGAGAGAGAGAGAAAGAGAGCAGACCCATTCTCAGGAATGCAACACAGAGCAAAGAAGAGCTTTTACCAGAGCTGTGATTACCGCCTCTCACTCACTGCACTTAACCAACCCCCTCGCCTCTCTTTCCTCTCTCTCTGTCATTCACCAAGTGCTGGCTCAGAGTGCAGGGATTATTTGAGTGGTAGAAATAACAGGATTCCCCAAAGAAAATAGAACAGTGGAACACCAATGATTATAGTAAAACATGTCTGTGATGTCATCATCACAACAAGTTATTTATTTGATGCCCCAATGTCTAGATCAGGAGAAGCACATTGGTGTGTTGCTGCATGTATGAGGTCCCAATGAGGACAGCAGAATCAGAACGCACTTGTGATGTCATGAAACACAGACATTCTGGGTTTGTGATGTCATAGTGATATCAGGATTCAAGTCTGGATGAATTACACTTTGATTTCACAATGAGGAAAGCAATGTGTCTGTGATGTCACAGTTAAGACAATAGAATGGACATGTATCTCTGAGGTCACAATGGGCAAAGGAAGGCCTGTAGTCCTTAACCAAAATAAATAACAGCACTACTACACTGGCACTAAAATAGTTTCTGTCTGAAAATGTTGCAGCATTTTGGAACTTTTTCTTGCCTGCTGCACAGCTACCACCAGTCAGCCTGCCAGTCAGTCAATCAGTCAGCCAGCCAGTCCCTCAGGCTACAGAGTCATGCAGGAAGCTGATCGATGCCAGCCACATCAGCAGTTCTCTTGCTAACAGGCCTCAGCAGCCTCTCTGGAGCATCCAGAAAACAGGACGAGACATTCTCTCTGTGTTCCTGTGTCTTAACAAGGCTTCTGCCTGCTTGCCTGCCTGCCTACCTCTGGCTGACCCAGCACATGTCTTGTGTGGCCGCGCCGTTTTACCTCCCCAACCACCACACAGGTGGCTTTGTACTCTGAAAGCTTCTGTTCGTCTGGAAGTTTTCCCCACCTAATCCTCACAAACACAACACGAGAGAAAGGGTGGAGGCATGGAGGTGGAGTAACAGAAAGGAGAAGGGAGGCAGACAGTGCGATGGAATCTTAATGTACCCAAACCTGAACAAGAACAACAGCAACATCATAACCATCACCACCTGCTCACTGCAGAGAGAAAGTCCTTGATTAGCATGAAGAATGTCTCTTTCTCTCTCTCTCTCTCTCTCTCTCTCTCTGAGCTGAGGTCACTGGCCCAATTCCAGAAGCTTGTACACTTCTCTCACCCGATTGGATACGATGAGTGACATGACTGCAGTATAGCTGACTCAGATCCCTAGTCAGCTGATGGAGTTTGCTCTTTGACTCTCTGAAAATATGTGTGTATTTTATCTTAGCTTCATCTAATTTGTCTTATTTGTTATTTTTTCTGGGTCGAATTGTTTGTTTAGTTGGTGTTTCTTGTTTGTATGTTCCTCGGAATTAATGGAATGGAGCCTGTCTGCTCGCCTCTCCGTCCGTCTGCATGTCTACGGGTGGAAAACGCTTTCCTTGGCACTCGGTGGAGGCAGCTTAACGGCAAGAATCGCACCTCATAATGCAAACTCACACCCTCCTCATCTTACTAAGGCTATGTGTTTTTGTTGTGTGCAATAGAGAAATAATCACTTTTTCTTTTTCCAGTGTATTATGTTTGGGGGGGTTTGTGCCAGTGCACGAGGACCTCGGGAATTGCTTAGTGTACCAGCATATGTAATATATTATATAATAATATATTGTATTCTAATAACTGGCTCTGTGGGGGCTGGAGTGAAGCAGCAGAAACAAAGAAACACATCTAGCACTTTGATCACTGTGACTGATCGTCTGCCAGTGTTTACAGGGAAAGCTTTGGATACCGTCTTACAATTACATAATCTGTATTTTTCTCAAATGTAATGGAGACTTTGAGATGACCTTGCCCATGTACGGTGCTGCGTTAAGATTGAGTTACTGTACAGTTGGGCTTCCCAGGTATGCTGGACCTATCCTCCGAGTCAGGGGCAGGGCCAAGACAAGCTGGCACCTCATCAACACCCTCAACAGCAACAGCAGGGTGGTGTTGTAAGTAGGGAGATTGCCCTTCAATCAGAGCACCTAGGTTCTAACCCCTGTGTCGGCAAGCATCTGCTCTCCTGAAGTGTCCTTGAGCAAGACACTCAATCCCTACCAGCTACAGAGGTGCTGCTCTGTAGCTATCGCTGACCTCCCTGCAGGGGGGCGGGGTGTCCCTACGGTGATCAATAAAGCATCTTATTATTAGTAGTAAACCTTCACCTACTGCACTCTGTGTGTGTTAGTGTTACTGAAGCCTATCTCCTCCACTGAGATGCATCAGCTTTTGTCACTTTGAATGTGTGTGTTATGGCCTCAGTGTGACACAAAGTGTACTGAGTGCTCAGCCAGGTCCTCTTAAAAAGAAATGAAAGGGCAAAAGATAAATGATGAAATATATTCTGCTATTCCTAACCTCAAAAAGCTTTGCTGTCAGACTTTGTTATGGCTGTGTTTATGACTATGGCCATCCTTAGCTCCAGGAATGTCAGATCCACGTGTACACACACACACACACACACACACACACACACACACGGTTTCTCTTACAGTGTGATGATTGACAGCATCACTTGGAGCACAAAGGGAAATGATTTTTTCCCCCACTAGCTAATCCTCCTCTCTCTTTCACACACACAGACACAGACACACTGGGGAGAAGGGACTTATTGTCAGGGTGTTCGCTATCACCACAGTTCATTTCTAATCCTCTCTCTCTCTCCCGCCCACCGCCACCCCCTCTCCCTCCCCTGCGACCCACACTCTAGTCTGGCAGTTCCACCACACAAGTTCCCAGCGTAGTCAAACCAGGAAGATTGGCAACATGCAGTGGCCAGTGAGGGAGACTGCTGGAAGCGTGGCAGGGTAGATGAGGAATGAGATAGGAATGTCTCTCCTCTCCTCTCCTCTCCTCTCCTCTCCTCTCCTCTCCTCTCCTCCACCCAGCAGCAGGGTGTATGCTAGCAGGGCGGGTGTGGCTGCAGCTGATCCTGATGCGATGTGACAGGGCCCTCCTCACTGTCCCTTTTGCCGGTGTGTGACAGCATGGAGCCGCCATCCACTTCACTCTCTTTCTCATTCCATCTCAGTCCATCCCTTCATCCCTCTCACCGGTTGGGAGGAAAAAAAAACATTGTGTCTGCTGTGTGTTCTTCCTCTCTATCTCTCTCTAACTCTGTTGCACTCTCTTGCACTCCCTCTCTGTCTGTCCTGTTATACTAGGTCAAGCCTACAGGACTCCAGTCCCTCTTGTCACCTCTACCTGAGTGTTCCTCCTTTAGCTTTTTTCTCATTTTCTTTTCTAAGCACCCTCTTTAATGAAAATCAGTTTATTACACATGGCTCTTATGACAAGGAAATACAGTCTGTGAGTTGAACAGAGGGAAGGTGCATTGTGTTGGTGCATGCTAGCCCAAAGCTCCACAGCAGCATCTGATTATGTAGTAAGTAAAAGTAAAAGTTGTGATGAAATATGATTTTATCACCATACTTGTAGATACATACTGGGATCATTGTGATCTTGAAATCAGTAGCACGCTGAAGACGAACTACCAGAACCTTCTACACAGATTTCCTTGTACATTAGCCTTGAGCGCAGCACCTCGAGCCGGCTAAGCAGTGTCACTCAAAATGCTTCTCTCCGTGCAGGTTAAGTGAGGTACTTTCACAGTCTTTACAGGAAGGATGAAGAAAAAAGAAATAGTTAGGCTGTTTTGAGAGTGTGTGTGTGTGTGTGTGTGGACTCAAAAACAGACATGGTGAGAAGCCCGGAGAGCGATAGAGGAAGGAAAACAGATAGGTTGAGTGCTCGCATGAGGTTGATGTTCTCGACCGGAGCACTCACTGTCTGATGTTTTTGTTTGCCGTATCCCCCCGCTCCTCCACTGTCCATCCATCTTTATCTCTTTTTTTTTCTCTCTCCTCTCTCCTGGTCTCTCCCTCCTTTCCAGTATAACACACAGAGGTCATAGCCCTAGCTGAGTCACAAGCTGTTGCTGCCTAACAGACAGACATGCTGTACGCCTAGAGGACTTATAGGTGGGATGGAGAAGGGATGGTTTGGGATTGAATA
This sequence comes from Hoplostethus atlanticus, assembly GCA_034670405.1. Lineage (NCBI taxonomy): Eukaryota > Metazoa > Chordata > Actinopteri > Trachichthyiformes > Trachichthyidae > Hoplostethus > Hoplostethus atlanticus. The sequence continues at coordinate 5,163,779 of JAXDDX010000021.1, read as the reverse complement.
TGTGAAAACAGACGGACAGACACAAAAACACCTAGATCAGCATTCATCATTTTGTCTTAAAGTGGTAATCCTCAAGATCCTTGTTTTTGTGTGTGTTTCTGCAGTGTTTCTGCACTGCTTTTCCCACAGATCACCTGTCAGTCAAACCAGTAATGTGATGTCTTTTTCCTTGGATTCTCTGTTAATGAAGTTTGAGTTTTTGTAGGCTACCGGTCTTTTCCTTGTCTGTAACTACCCAGTTCTTTATTCTTACTCTTATTCTTTGTTATTCTGTATCCATCCCAAACAAAACGATGTTTCTGCTGCTGGAAAAATATATCGTATTACTTCCTTTGGATTATTCTTTCTGGGAAACACCTACTTGACGCTGGGTGTTGTGAACAATAAATGCCTTAAAAGCTTGATCCACTATTGTGTTGTATCAGTCAGTGATTAGAAGTACCAAAACTGACATGTATTTGATGAACTTTACTTTAACTGAGTAGGTTTTGCTCATCTGCTTTGTTTGCATTAGATTATTTTCAGTAATACGACAACTAATTGAGTTTGTTTGGCGTCCTGTAACGAGTGTATTAGCAGTTGTTTCTTTGCAGATGCTGCTGGACATTGCCTTGTGTGTTTGCTGTTTGTGAGGTAGCTGTTTCTGAAGCTTCAGTCTTCAGGAGAAGGGGACGGAGAGGGGGGAGGGAAAGGAGGGGGGGGGGTAATTTAGTTAGGGGGAGGTAACTATGAGAAATGGTGAAGGAGAAGGCAGGCTTTTTGACACAGCCACTCGCTGGTGCTGTGCTGTGATGTATAATGGCAATACGATTGAGCTCACGGAGAAGGGAATGGCCTGCATAAGACACACACACACACACACACACACACACACACACACACACACACACACACACACGCACCAAACACACCAAATTGCACACAAATGTAACCTATAGGCTTTCCTACTGCTATATGAATCCTACCTAGTACAAACCCTTGTCTGGTCTCAGGGTTGTTAAGGTATCCTTTTGATCTCACTGAAAGTAATACCAGAAATGAATAATAGGAGCTTGTCTCTCAGTGAAATTGTATAAAAATCCTTATCCATGAAAAGCTCAAGTCATTTTTCGCTTTCAGATATGATCGTCTAAGTGGCTTTTGTCAAAGCCCCAGCCAGCAGTGCGCGGCTCCAGGCAGAGCCCAAATGGGGCTGATTTCCTCCCAGACTGTGTGCTGGTGTGAAACTGTGGCTGTTGACTCCGCTTCCCGGGCCCAGTAATTGGGGACAATACAGGAACCTGGTGTCCCCCCCCCCCCCATAGATGAAATCTCTGCTTGAGCTCAGACGGGGTGTAAATGATCATTTCTACTGTACTCCACAGCTCAGGAGCAGGCTGGGTGGGTGCATGTGGGTTTGTGTGTGTGTGTGTGTGTGTGCAGGAGAGGAAGAATGTGTGTGAGGGTGTTTGTGGGTGCACGCGCAACATATTTATTTGTTTGAGTGTGATGGGATTCCCCAGTGATTGTCAGTTGGATAGCTTTCCTCGCTTTTTATTTTTCTAGAGTTTTCTCTGAGGAGTCTGTCTCTCTTTAGTTCTTTTTCTGTGTGTGTGTGTGTGTGTGTGTGTGTGTGTGTGTGTGAGGGTGTAAAGTTAAAGAATGGAGGACACGCTTTGTACTCGTTTTTAGATCTGGGATTAGATCTAGCAGTTCTACCTGCTCACAGATCAGTGTGGAATGGTGGAACGGGGATGCTGTGTAGTTGGGTAAACATCTTAATTGGCACAAACACACACACACATATATATATATATATATATATTACGCTACATTCTTAACATTAGTCCTCCTTGTCCCCTGTGTGTGTGTACATATGTACGAGTGTGTTCCTTGGTATTGTAATGGCAAGCTGTACGGAGAAGAGGAAGGCAGTGATGAATACTCTGTAGTCAGGATCGTGTCTTCGGGGTCAAACCAGCCTTCACCACTCCCACTGACTCTAGCCCTCTCCATTCATCCTCTGCTCTATAAATACAGTCATCAGAGCTAATAGTATGGCAGGATAACAAAATACAAAATGGACCTTTAGATTTGGTTCAAAGATGACCTAAAATTGGTAAAAAGTATTATCCTCCACTGTGTGTATCCTTAAAGGGAAATTCCACCCTTGGATGCTCTTCCACTGTTATGCATCATCTCTCTGGGATGTGTAATGCATTCCAGGAATTATTTTGTGATGAAGCATTTGCTCTTTGATTCTGGGGGACACCAAATCCTGACTTTCACCATTGATGTTTCAGAAAATTAGAAAATGTAATTTGTATCTGTTAATATCTTGACGTGACATCACGTTGTCCATGTGTGGCCAGTTATCTGCAGGAGTGACCTTGCGCCTTGGCTGGAACATATATACTATATATCATGTTTTGGGGAAGCACATAGGAGGAGGCACGTAGGAGTGTTAGAATCATGGTGTTAGTCTCAGTCTCACTATAGGTTTTTGTGTGCATGTATGTGCGTGCACACGTGTGTTTCCGAGTGTGTATTTTTGTGTGAGCACGTGTTAGAGACTGAATGTGTATGATTCACAAAGCAGCAACAAAAAACATTATTTTCTCCTTCGATTTCTCTCGCTCTTCTTTTCCGTCCCTTATTTTGATGGATCCAAATATTCCCAGGAAAACAATCTCTTACTCGTTTGTCTCTCTCTCTCTGTCTTTCACACTCACACACACACACACACACACACACACACACACACACACACACACACACACACACACACGCGCCTCTCTAGGCGGAGTGAAAGCCGGAGCATGTCTGGGAATATTCTTTCTCAATTTGTGTGTGAGTGCTGTGGATGTAAGGGTGCTGGCGCAGGCCCTCCTTTGTCATGGAAACACCAATTTTTAATCTTGGGTCCTCAAACAAATGAATTCAAGCCTCTCACATCATCTAGCTGACTCACTGACTAATACATGCACCTTGGTATACTTCTATACTGATGCTGTTCAAATGGTTGCCGTATATCCAGGCATGCTCACATGTAGGGGTCGGAGGTGTGCAGAGTAAGATGAGATGAGGTGCAAATTACAAAACACCTGGCTTGTTATTAATATGTATACTACAGGTGAAGTCAGCATGCTGATAACTGTTAAAGGTCATTTGTAAAGTGTGACTTTAAAATGAATAATACTTCCTCAGCAGCATATGAAAAACACACAAAGTCCTTTGATACACTGTGGGAGGATCGGCAAGACCAGCTTTGCACATTCGAGACATTTGAGACATTCTGGGATACATTTGGATTTATCCTGATTAACTGCAGCCTAGTTTTAATGTGTACAAAATAACATTGAATGGAAGTGGAACACTAAATTGTGTCTTTAGCTCTCACACTTTTTATATGAAGACGGAGCCATGGAGAGATCTTTGGCCACGCCCGATTCTAGCCTTCGCAGGCAGCACCTACGGTATCCCTGGCTACCGCCAGTAACCTTGGTGATACCGGTAGAGATACGCTGCAGTCAGTTGGCTTTGCCACAGCGTGATATGAAAGCAGAGCTAGAGCAGTGTGTGTGCGTGAGAGATCCAGGTAGCACAGCCTCTGACAGAGCCTTCATTTTGACATATCCTTTGATGACGGCATTGACATTCCAGGCGCTACACACACACACACACACACACGCATACATACACACACACACACACACACACACACACACACACACACACGTGGCAGAGGGGAAGGGGAGAACTAGAGGGAAAGCTGTGGAATATGAAAATGGAGCATCTTATTTCCGATACACCTCATATAAACATGCATTAGTAAACAGAGAAACCCAGTAGCTCTTAAGGGGCGTTGTTAAGCTTTTTACTGCTGCTACTGTATAAACCAGGGCTGCCCAAGGTGGGGCCCACGGGCCAAAGTTGGACCGCCAGAAGTTTTAATTTGGCCCGCCAGATGTTTATAGCAAAAAAATAAATCAAATTCACATGTTCACATGTTCCAGTGTTCGTGTATGTATCCTGCTTAAAATTATAATATAAATTGTTGTTTTATTTTTTTTGTTAGGTAGAAATTAATTACTTTTCATAATCTGAGCGACGGCGGGAGCGACGCTTTGCACAGGAAGTCAGTTACAATACAGTACAATACGTTGTTTGCTTTTGGCCCGTGAGCCACCATTAAGTTTCAGTTTTGGCCCCCCAAGGGAAAAACTTTGGGCACCCCTGGTATAAACAGACAGGTGAGTGTGTGTGTGTGCAGCTCTGTGTGTCTCGGTCTCCTGACGGGACTGTGCGGGGCCTGAGCATCAGTGGACTGGTCCCTCTCTGGGTGATTTATGGCCAGCTAATTGTGCTTCATCGACACTATCATATATCCCCACAGCAACACACCCAGCGCTCCAGCTACGCCTCCCCAGCATGGCCACTAGTCCTATCTGTTAGGCTATTAGGCTAGTTTAATATGGTAATCAATGGAGGAATTACCATTGGGTCTGAACACACACACACACACACACACACACATATTTAGTTTTATTTTATTTGCCATTTGCGACAGTACAAGTACAAGCACATTGGAATTCTACTCCTGATCGCCAGCACACACACTACAAATTTAAAAATGTATATAACACACTGAATAAAAAAAGAAGTATGTACACGGTGACATGTCCAGTGTTAAAGTGAACAGTGCTGAGAAAAGTGAAGTAAAGTGACTGGTGCTGTAGATAGCCCTGGGGGGTGAGGGGGGGAGGGGGTGTACAACGGTCAGGGGTGAGGATTGTTCGACAGACTGCCTGGGGGTAGAAGCTGTCATGGAGCCGTGGAGTGCGTGTCGTGATGCTCCGCCACCTGTCACGTGACGGCAGGCGGCAGAACAGTTGGTGGCCAGGGCGGTTGGAGTCCTCGGTGATGGAGTGATGGCTCTGCTGCAGCGCGAGATGTAGATGACACTGATGGTAGCCGGTAGCTCAACGCCGATGATCTCCTGCGCCGCTTTCACGACCCTCTGGATTGCCTTCCTGTCCTGAGCGGCGGTACTGACACTTCCTACGGGTGCAGTGGTAGAAGTTCACGAGCATCTGTGTGCCCGTGACCCATCTCCGCAGACATCGCAGGAAGTGAAGGCGCTGTTGAGCCTTCTTCAGGATGGCATCGGTGTTGTCGTCGGAGAATTGCATCCCCATACACACCGTTCTCTGTAAGCTCTAGTGGCTGTTGTGCGTGAAGATCCCAGGAGATCAGCAGTTTCTGAGATACTCAACCCCCCGTCTGGCAACAACAATCACTCCACGGTCACTTCAATGACATTTCTTCCTCGTTCTGATGTTTGGTCTGAACAACAACTGAACCGCTTGACCATGTCTGCATGCTCTTTTGCATTGAGTTGCTGCCACGTGATTGGCTGATTCGATATTTGCAACAACGAGCAGGTGTACAGGTGTACCTAATAAAGTGTCCAGGGCTAGGTTTGCTGCATACTGTTCTCACGCTGAAGTACGAGGACTAGCAGAGGGCTCAGCCGGAGCACGGCAGAGTAGAGGAGATGGTGTGCAGTCGCAGGCTGAGGCTGCTAGCTTCCCAGAGAGGGTTGAGGCGGAGGCCAGCGGTGTTTCGCTCGTCTGTCGAACACGCACGCTGTCTGTCTTCCACCGGAGAGAGAGAGAGAGAGAGACACTCCCCTGGCCTGGGCTGCCTTCATCAACACTTTAGCAATATGCTGCGGCCAGCGTTTTCAACTTACTACAACAACACACAGACGTTACCCAGAGACGGAGGGAAGAGCGGGGAGGAGGTGTGAAGAAGATAGAGACTACAGACAATATGTACATGGCCTCTCCCTTTTCATGCTGTCCATGTTTTTGTGTCATCTTCCCTCACTAACTCTCCTCTCCTCTCCTCTCCTCTCCTCTCCTCTCCTTCCTTCCACCCTCCCTCGTTCTGTCCCTCCCTCCCTCCCTACCAGAGAGAGAGGTCATTACTAGAGTCCCCACCCCCCCAGGTTCCTCATAATCAAATATTTGACCTAATGAAGGGATTTAATTACTGGTTGCCCAGCACTGGAGGTGTCAGATTACTGCTACCCCTTTTCATTTTCCCTGCAATTTATCACTAGCCTGACAGCAGGGGCAAGAATAATATGTGTGTGTGTGTGTGTGTGTGTGTGTGCGGAGTGCATGAGTGTGCGCACGTACCCTTTGATGCAGCATGCTGGAGATGTGAGTGTGGACCAGTGTACAAATTTATAGTTAGCTGGCCACTTGAGACTTTGTTAGCAGGATTGCTTGTTGTGTCTTGGACATGGTATCTAAACTATGTTAATACACTTAGTTTTGCCCTGGTGCTCCCCGAGTGCAATACTGTCGTGCATGGCCATAGCCGTGCATTGGATGTATCTTATCTGTAGATATCTTGAGAGAGAGAGAGAGAGAGAGTATTTTTATGTGTGTGTGTCTTGCAGAAGTTAGAAGTGGGAGTGGGGTACACAATGGCGGCCCTCCCAAGCGTAAAATGAGCAGCCCTGCAAGGGTAATCCGAGTGTCCAGACCATTTAGATTTAACTATGATGGGCGGATGAGGGGGCGAGACAAAGGAGAGCAACAACAGAGGAAAAAAGGCTGAGGGGTGGAAAATCTTCCCGAAGCCGTTCTGTTACCACAGCATCACACCGCCAAAGGTAGCGGGTCTTCAGTGCAAAATCCTCAGCTTGTCTTCCCGTATACATGCAGAAACACATACGAGTCAGATACATTCACTTTTGTGGTAGTATTGTTAGTATGTTGACAATGTTGAGATGAAAATACTTGGCCGGCATTGCTGAGTATTGACGGCTAAGAAGGATTTGTCATCTAGGACAGCTGGAGAGGGTACCAGTGCTACCAACCTTCCTTAGTGGCTGTTTACTATCCAAAATGACTAATTCTTCATATTTAGTGGGTTACGGCCAGATATTCCTGAGTCATAATTTCTAAGATACTGACAGCCCGACAGAAACAAGAAAATCAATGTTCTGTTCAGACCAATTATTGATCTGAAGCACAATGGATCAGCAGGTTGTCTGTTTCTGGGGTATTTTATCTTCCATGTTTCCCTTGTTGAATTTCCTGCCTGTCTGTGTATGTATGTACTTTAGGGTGACCTTGGCTTTGTTTATTCTAATGCTATTCTAGTATTACTTTTTTTTATTATCACTCATATATATTCTATTTGTGTGTGAATACAAATAGGGAGAATTTAGCAGTTTGTCCTAGTGCCACGCTTCCAGTCGGCTCTTCAGGAGTTAAGAAACATACGCATGGGTTCTTGCTTCTGAATGGGTTTCCCGTAGGTGCCGGGGGGTCATGAAACTGTGTGGGTACGCTGAGAAATTACAGTTATCAAAAGTTAACTGTAATCATAATGCAGCATCATAATGTAAGGGGATGGTGTGATAAACACTTCCCTGTGCTAGTTTCAGTCCTCTGCTGTTCACGTGCACTGGTGGATGAGGTGCATGACAGTCTTGAGACGGATCTGTCCCAAATGGATGGCCGGACAGACAGACAAGGCCGGTCGTCGGAGAAAGGAGCTGTCACCCCGAGACGATGTGAGGCGGAGGATGCTGTGTAGGAGCGAGTTCTGCTAATAATTGACCCACTATTGCCCCTATTCCCTCTTCCTGTCCCCATCTCCACTTTCCAGACCAAGCCCCTGAGGCCTGAGCATGTCCTGTCATTCCCCTCGTCTGCCCCCTTGATCCTAACGAGGGTTAAATGAGTGTGAGGGAATTCCTGGGAACGTGGTGGCATCCCCAGTCCCATTCCCTGTCCCAGGCCTCGCCAGGAATGATCAGGCTAATTCCAGCTGATGAGGGAGAGGGAGGTCATAAGATGCTGGGTGGCTGTAGACATAGAACCAGTTTGTGTGTGTGTGTGTGTGTGTGTGTGTGTTTTTATATGTACGCATCACATGAATGAACAGAATCTGCTGCTGTTGCATGAAATCGCTGAAACTTTCGACGTGTACGTTGCTTGGTTTGAACGTTTGACACGGCCCTTTATGTGCCGGGTGCTTTCAACCCCATGTGACCCGTTCAGAGCCCAACCCGTCATTTTTATTCTGGTGAAGCTTTGAATGTTTTTATTCTCGGTTTCTAAATAGTGGTGTCTTTTGAGAGAGGCCGGTTTCACATCTTGAAGCATCTCCTGCACAGAGAGAGCAGAAGATTGTAGCAGATAGCTGTGAGGCTTTTCAAAAGCCTGACCGTTCTGACAGATATCTGCACTGTGCACGCTGTGCCCTTCTCTCTCGTGTCTTGCCTGCTGTGTTGAGCTGTTATGCCTGCTATTCACTGGGTGGCCTTCTACAAGGTCTCTGGCATAAAGGCAAGTTGACCTCTGGTGTGTATGCGTGTGTGTGTGTGTGTGTGTGTGTGTGTGATCATTGAAAGACAAGGAACACGGGGTTCAGTAGAAATGCAGAACAACATTGGTGTTTGTGTTTGCACCCAGCTACCTGCCCCCCTCCACCCCACTCCAGTGCTCAACACTCAACGCAGTAATTTGGAAATATGTTTTTGTTTTTGTTTAAGCACACTGTCATCTCTCCTTCTGATTGGCTGCTTGACCATTGAAAATGTCCTTTCCTGCTAAACTGACAAGTTTCCACCACAAAGGGGTCAGGGGTCTCATCTTTCCTCTCTGGAAATGGGGACGAGTTTGAGGGGAACCGTGACAGTGGCAGACTGTTGTCAGAGCTACCGCTGGTAAGGCACTAGTTAATGCTGCCAATCAGGAAGCCATGGCTTTAGAAACTAACTACATTAGGAATTCATCGCTAAAGTTTGCTGTATAATTTTCATTAGACAATAAACTCAATATCCCCATCAGAAAGCAACGGGTAGACAAGGATGTTTTAGCCAGCTTATCTGCCTATTCTTCATCACTTAATGTAGTTTTAGTCTGATTTTTAGACTGATGACTGAAAGGAAGATCAAAGATCTCCCTTTGATCTTCTCATCTCATTCCCTCTCTCTCTCTCTCTCTCTCTCTCTCTCCTTGATATTCTGAAGTACTCCATTTTGATCAATCCAAATGACATTCATCATGGAGTATCTAGTTCAGTCCCAGAATCCTGGATCTTGTGATGTCAGATTAGTGGTTTGAGTTGAAGCATAACACAGTTCAGTTCTCTACTGCAGTTTACTGTGGACTGAAAGAAGTGGATTTCCGAGAAAGGTTGCTGTTGGCATTCCAGATCTTCCACATGTGTTCTGTACAGGTTAAGCTATACAGTGAACACCTAAAAGGGAAAGATAGTTGGTAAATGGGAGCAGCATGTGACGCAGGTCAGGTCTGATTGACCAAGTTGTTCCTGGCGTCCGTTCTAAAACGTAATCCTGAGGGAAACACCGGTTTACTCCCAGATGGAGCAGATTTAAAAGAGGGCGCACCAATCGGAACAAAATAAACCTCCTCATTACTGAATCTGTGTTGTTGGGTGCATCGAAGGAGCTTCCCAGACTGTTTCACTTGAAAGGGTCCGGTCCGGCCTGGGGATGCCCTCTACACCCGCTTTGTCCTCGTATCGCTCCTCTGTCTTTCAATACTAGCATCCCTCTTTCAGCCACACTCTCACAAACCACGGTGAAAGACCCATCTCATGTTGCCTCTCTCATACCGACAATGACAACAAGAGGGATGAAACCTTCAAGTCCCTGCCACACACACACACACAGAGGACTCCCTTGGCAGGTAGTTTTCCTGTCGGTCTCCAGGCCTCTCTGCTCCAGCGCCAGGGTGTCAGAAGCCACTCAGATGCCTTTGAACTGCAACAAGCCTCCTCTGTCTTCTTGCCCATCACAGATGGGGCATCTTGGCACCGGGGAAGAAAAGGGGGCATCACAGAGAGATGGACACTGGAAACAGAAGAGGGGAGGAACGTTGGTCACAGGGATATGGGGGAGGTTGGACATGCAGAGAGGGAGAGTACGTGGCACACGGACAGAACACCTTGTTGTGATCTGAAGAGGGGGAGAAAACCACCAAACCTGAGCCCAAATCTATCTGAGAACTTCAGATCATACACTTCTCCTGTATCCCATCTGTGTACGTTCTCCATTTCTGTCCTGTCAGCTTATCTGAGCTAGTTTATGATTATCTCCCCCAATCCCTCCAAAGCCTATTTTCTTCTCTGGCTGTCATTTCCTCTGTCTTCCTACCCCACTCTCCACCACCCAACCCCCCGCCCCCCATCCACCCTTCTCCTCTTCTTTTGAGTGTCTAATTCTTTTTGGCTCTTAGGCTCTAATCAGTAGAGAGGGCCGAGATTGATGTACATAGGAACAGACAATGTAATGTGACTCAGATCAGTGCCTGGTTGCACTTGAAGTACAAAATCTATCAAATCAAGTGCAGACTTGACATTGGTCTATCTTCTGGGAACAATGGGACCAGTCCACATTCGGGCCAGTCTATGTCTTTCATCATACTGAAACTTGCAGGATGATGTCACCTTGTTCTGTGATCAATTATCAGTTTTTTTTCTAAATAAATAAATAAATAAATCATATTTGGATCATTGAGGGTTAAAAGTTTTAGAAGCTTATGATGGTTGGAAGGTTGAACGGTGTTTTCGAAATAACCTCATGGATTCACAGACAGAAAGTACAGACAGGCTGTGCCCAGATTCACACGCTCAGATACACACTTGGGGATACAGACACACACGCACACGCACACACACGCGCACACACACACACACACATAGACAGACTCACAGTTCAGATGTACACAGGCGGTTCATTGCAGACGGTGCCGCTCACATCTCTATTGGCGTCTGGGCCAGAAGAGGAGACATCAGGTAATTAAAAAGAAAAGTGAGAGAAAGAACAAGGGAGAGAGAGAGAGAGTGGGAGAGAGTGGGAGGAAAGACGAGAAAGAGGCCAGTAGGGAGGGAGATAATGGACAAGCTCATGCCGCTTGGCCAGAAAACACATCTTATCATTAGCAGTACCATCAGCAACCACCATGTTCAGCCTGTGGGTTCTGCCACAAGGACCGTCGGTTCACTCCCCTTATCTGATACTGCTGTTTACATTGTCCATGGGATTCCATTTGTGTGTGTGTGTGTGCATGTACATGGATATTGCATGTGATTGTATGTGTATGTGCACGTGTGTGTGTGTGAATTTCACCATCGTGCCTGTCCAGCGGTTAAATATTAAGCTGGAACTGTCAGGCTGGCTCAGGGAGAACTTGGCTCCCAGACACATCCGCCTTGGGCTCACAGGGAGAGAGAGAGAGAGGGAGAGAGGGAGAGGGAGAGGGAGAGGGAGAGGGGGGAGAGAGGGGGGAGAGCGAGAGAAAGAGGGTGAGAAAGTTCAATCATTTGCAGTTAAAGGTGTAAAACCAAAACACTACTGGGGATGCTGGACGCAGAGTGTGAAAACTTCACAGGGAAGGAAGAACAGAAGTGACAGATTTCTATCTCTCTTCCCACGTGCCTTGCTCCTGTCATAGGTCCAGCCCGGGAACGGAGAGAGAGGGAGTGAGAGAGAGAGAGAGAGACTGAGCTGTCATGATGAAAATGCAATATGTTTTCATTTTCTGTTTGTTTTCTGTTGCCATGGCAGCGGTAAGTGAAGTTAGCTTGTGTCAGGTGCCTGTTGGTTTGACCCCCATCTTTGAAGCTGACAAGCGCTTGAAAAACATGTTGTGTGTTTGGCTGGATCACTTTCACACACCCACACACACATGTGCATGGACACACGGGCACACATACATATATACATGAGAACACACACACATACATGTGCACGCACGCACACACACACACACACACAAGTACAACGGCACTTTGAGCACACATAAAATGCTAAACCAGATCTCAGGAGCTCGTATGGCGAGTGCGCCCCCACACACTCACTGAGGGATGTGAAGTGTAACAGATTGGTCTCTAAAAATCACTCACCCACCTCACCAAATACCGACACTGCTCTATTTATGCTTTCATTCATTCATTCCTTTGTTTTTTTTCCTTCCTTCTTTCTTTTATTCCTTCCCGCCTTCCTTCCAGTGTCCATTTGTACCTTTCTTCCTTTGTTTCTTCCTTCATTTGCTCATTTTCTTCCTTTCTTCCTTCCTTCCTTGCTTGGCTGGATAAATTGCTTGCTATAAATTAGGAAACCCATTCCATGTTGTTTCCACATCTTGACGGAGACGGAGAGAGAGAGAGAGAGTGAGGAATGAGGGGGAGAGGGAGTGAAGCGAAGGAGTTGTGGTGGAGCCAGAGTTTGTCCTATCTCTTGTAAAACCCAGAGTGAAGACCAGACTGGGCGTGTGGGCCAAAAGTACATCCGGCATGAAACGAATTAGTGCAAGGCTTGAAATAAAGCTCTCTCAGTGTGTGTGTGTGTGTGTGTGTGTGTGTGTGTGTGTGTGTGTGTGTGTGTGCATACCAGTGCATGCGAGCAGAGGCGAGCTAGAGAAAAGTGCGATGAGATAAGGCACTAGACAAGCAAACACGGGCAAATAAGTTTGTCTCTGTCTCTGGAAGCTGCTCTTCCTCGTCCTCACAGCGTCCCCCTGTAAACAAACCGCAGCAGCGCTCCTACATGGCGGGGCGAATAAGATGAATAAGTAAAACAAAAAGTCACATGCACATTATTCATGCGGTGCTGTCCATTTGAACGGTATGTGCTGTACCTTGGTGCATACCGGTTCTCTCTCTCTCTCTCTCTCTCTCTCTCTCTCTCTCTGATCCAGCTGATTTAAAGTGAGTCTCTCGTTCTGTTCGCCTGGTAAATATTTCAGCGGTTCAGGCGCCTGCGCTATAAGCCTAGCTGCAGCGCTAGCATGTCATTGACCATTAGTGCTAACCTGCTGCTCCTGCACCACCTCTTCTTTCTCTTCTTTCTCCTCATTTGCTCCCTTCTCCACCCCATCCCATTGCTCCTTCCTCCTCCCCGGGCCCGAGGCGTGCTCTGAGGTGAGAGCGGGTCATGCACGGCAAATGACTTCCTGTTTATAAGGTGTGGCCCACACGGAGACGTCCGCTGTAGTGTGACGTTTGTTTATGAGGAATAATGAATTGTGGGAATCGTGTTTGAGAGGAGAAACGTCAGGAAGCGATCTAAGTTGACATGTTGTAGTCTTCATGGTCTGCCCTCCCAAAATGTTGATTTTAACAGTAGGTGTAAATTGCGGGAGAGCATGCATATGTTGAACGGATTCATACACACACACACACACACACACACACACACACACACACACACAAAAACACTCCGCAGACAGACATACACAGACGACTGAGTCATAAGCTCTACGTAGGAATATTTTATAGTGGCTTTGGTCCTAGTTGCTAATCCGTCTTCACCACATAGCAGCCACACTGTACTGGAGATGCTGCTGAGGGAATGTGTGTGTGTGTGTGTGTGTGTGTGTAGGAGCGTGAGTGTCTCTGGAAAATATCGGGGGAGTAGACGGATGAAACAGGCGCCTTTAACAGTCCCAGTTCTGCACTTAACCTGCCAACGATTCACACTGAAATAAAGAGACTCGGAGAACATGGAGATGGAGAGAGAGAGAGAGAGAGAGAGAGAGAGGGAAATGAGGAGAGGGAAGCTATCAGTGCTGCCTTCTCCCTCTTTTTTCTCCGTGCTGGGTGGGATTGAACGTCAAACTCCATCACGTCAAAGAGGCCCAAACCATTTTAAAGTGATTTTGGTTTCGGGGGACTATCAGGTGTGCAGCATATTTTTTTTTCCTGACCATTTTTTGTCAGCGTCCAGGTCTGTTGGGGAGCGGGGGATGAAGCCGCCTCCTCCATCGTCGGTTACTTCCTGGTTTGTGAGCGAGAGGTCCCGCTAACACGATGCATCGCGCTACCCTGCTCCGTGTCCTGTTCTAGTCGTGTGATCATTTTCGTGTGTAGTCGCTCCCTCGTCGGGTCTGTACCCCCCCAAAACTGCTACACTGCTCCCGCTGTGTGTGTGTGTGTGTGTGTGTGTGTGTGTGTGTGTGTGTGTTCTGGTTCTGGTTTGGGTTGTTTTGCCAGCGTTCAGCATCGGGGTCCAAGTCTGTCTGCTGTGTCTAAGCTAATTAAAGCTGAATTATTGATACTCTTGGTGAATTATTCAGAGAGGATAATTAGAGATAGAGACAATGGTAAACACAGGTACAGCGGAGGAGGAGGAGGAGAGAGAAAAGGGAGGATGGAGGGAGACGAGGGGACGGTATGGCCTTTATACCTCTGGCTCTCTGCCAGTCCTCCCGCCGTCTTTGTCTCCCCTCCTGTTTCATTCCCTTATTCCCCATGTTTATATCATTGCCATCACTCCGAGTCTGATGTCCCTGTCCTTGACTGCAGTGTTCACTATCTCTCTGTCAGTTTTATCCATCCACCCATCCCTCCATCCCTCCATCCTTCCATCCTTCCTTCCTTTCATTCCACCCTTAGTTCCTCCTTCTCATCTGCACCTGCATTTTCTACCATCTTTTTCTCTGTGCCGCACCCATTATTTTGTTACCGACTCTCTCCGTCTCCTTGTGCACCTCCCTCCCTCCCTTTCTCTTCCTGCACACTTCCCTCTCTCTCTCTCTCTCTCTCGGTCCTTTTCCCTTGTTGCTATGACATTAGCTAGCTGTAGCAGTGTCAGGCCGGCCTTGAGGGATGAGACTAAAGAGCTAAGTATTGCTCTTTTCATTTAATTACTCCTCCCTCTCTTTCTCCTCGCCTTGCTCCCTCCCTCCCTCCCTCCCCCCAGCCCAGCTCCCTGTACGCTACACCCTGCCTTTCTCTCCCTCCCTCCCTTTCTCCTTGTTCTTCTGTGTTTATTTTTTCTCTTTCTGCCTCTCAGTGGTTCACTCGTTACTGCCCTCCCTCGTGTCCTTTTCTTCTCCCTCGCTCCATCTCTCTGGTGGAGGAGGATAAAGGAGAGGGGAGTGGCATAACATCACACCCACGTCCTTCCTACTACTCCGTTTGGGCCATGTGGCGTCCTGTAGAACTTTCTAGCGGTTTCCCTGTGTGTTTCAAAACACTGTCATTGTCTTCCTTCACTATCATTATTTTCCGGGCCGCCCTCAATCCAGATAAACTGCTGAATGTAAAAGACTCGAACTGCACGAACACGCATGCGTAAAGTGCAGTGTGTGTGTGTGTGTGTGTGTGTGTGTGTGTGTGTGTGTGTGTGTGTGTTGGCCTACGCTTGACCTTGATTACCTTGGTGATGGTGAGGTTCCTCATTAGTGCTGGACTGGAGGAAACAGTTGGGTAATGAGGGAGCAGCATTGTCAATAGGCACACAAACACTCACACACACACACACACACTTACACACACACACACACACACACACACACACACACACACACACACACACAGATGCCAATGCACCAGCTCATATTGGCGCTCGCATGCACCTGCTGACACCTGCGCTTATGCAACATCTCATACATAAGCCACACACACACACACACACACACACACACATACACACGCACACACGCACACACACACACACACACACACGCACCCCCCTTCTGAGCACATCTCAGTCTCAGGGCCCCCCCACTCAGTTGTCTCGCCTCACCTTCTGTTTAGTGTTTTCTCTCCCACACACATTCTGCCTCTTCCTCCCCCCCTCCTCCCCCCCCGTCTCTGTCTTCCTCTCTCCGTTCTGCCCACCAGACAGACCCAGCAGACCTTCCTGCCCACTGAGTTTCCTATCTGTGGTATGGTCTCCCCCGAACAGGCCTTGAGATGTCGCTGTAATTCATGTGCATTTACTTGCATCTTGAGTCCGGACGCAACCTGAGCAAAAACCTCAGAGGAAATCTTACCGGCTGATCAGAAATACCTTCTGACGCGATGACGTTGTCCTTGAGTATATACTGAACAGATATGTGAAGAAGAGACACTCAACAGTTTGATTTTGGTGTTAAAATCGACATCTTGTCAACAGAACACACATGAGTTCACCGTTTGGCCTACTTGGCAAGCGCCGTTCTCCATGAGTGCAGGTGATGCACGGATCAAACAAACCCCATGAATATTATTGTATGATACATCACTGTGGCCATATACTGTATATTAGGATTGGCATGTTTGAGTCATGTATCACTCTTACTTTCAATTCTTTTTGTCTTTTGCAGCGCTTGAACAGTAGGGCAAATAATGTTTTAAGTTGATTTTAACAGCAAAATTCAAGATTTGTCTGCCTAGTTTTGTATTTGATCAAGGAGGAAGCCATCTTACGGTGGTCAAGATTTCAAGCTTTTGCATCGGTCGTTTTTAGACTCAACATGCAAGTAAATGCACATGAATTGCCTCCACTGGCCTGCGACCAGGCCGTCTCCTGCAAGGACATGCAGGATAGACAGTCCTGTATGACAACACGCCTACCTGGACAGGTGCACACACACACTTGCACATATAAGGTACTTTCTCTCACATGCCCTAACACACTCTGCACACTTGCATGCATATACAACAATATGTGTATATGAGCGCTTATACACGCCTTGCTTCTCGCTCCACAGAGAGAGAGAGAGAGAGAGAGAGAGAGAGAGAGAGAGAGAGAGAGAGAGAGAGAGAGAGAGAGAGAGAGAGAGAGAGAGAGAGAGAGAGAGAGAGAGAGAGAGAGAGAGAGAGAGAGAGAGAGAGAGAGAGAGAGAGAGAGAGAGAGAGAGAGAGAGAGAGAGAGAGAGAGAGAGAGAGAGAGAATGAGATGGGTGGAGAACAAAGAGACTCTGTTTCCTGGTGCCCTCAGTTCACCTTCCATTGCTTCCCTCTCACGCCGCCTTCTCACCTCACCAACATACTAGCATGCAAACACACATACACACACACATGCAGACACACACCTGCACACACACTGATTTCCACTTGGAAAAAGAGCGCCACCTTGGATTTCATCCCTGGAATTCTTTGAAACCCTGGAATTCTCGGAATACCTCTCCGAGGCCTCGGCCGCCTCGGAAATGTGAAACACGTGAAAGAAACACCAGCAGCGAGATAAAGCATCTCGGCCTCGCTCGCTTTTCGACACGTCTATGATAGCGGGACTGCGTTTCAAAGTTCGGCGGTCTGGTTTTGTTTAATACTGGTCTCCATTCGCTAATAAGGTGAAAGCGAGTGTTTGTAGTAACAGATGTGTAGATTTGTGCGGACATAGATATTTCTCTCTCTCTTTTCTCCCTCGATCTACCCAACGAGAGGCTGATTAATTCTCGCAATTTTCCCCACGCTTTGATCGCTCCCTTCAGAGGCAGAGAGGGAGCGAGAGAGGGAGCGAGAGAGGGAGCTCTCGCAATTCAAAGGTAGACGAGGGATTCGTTCCTCCCTCGCTCGCAGCCTTCCCTCCCGTCCACATCCACAGTTTCCACTATGTTTTGACAGATTCCAGTGGAAAACCAGAAAGGGAATGTGAAAATAAAAGAGGTAGGGATGTGTGGAGGACGGGGGGGGGGGGGAATGACACCAGAGAGAGAGAGAGAGAGAAGAGAGGCTGAAAGATAGGTGGAGGATGGAGAAAAAGAAAGAGAGAGAGAGAGAGAAAATAAACAGATGAGTGTGGCGGAGAGAAGGAGTGTGGATTCCTCTCATCTGTAGATCACAGGCCAGCTCTCTTGCCGACTGTATGGAGACAATTTGGAAAGGAGAGAAAGAGAGGGGGAGGGAGAGAGAGAGAGAGGCATTGAACACAACAGGTCTCTATGCCATGAAAGCACACAGCCAAACGGAGACACGTAACACACACACACTGCACACACACACACACATATACACAAGCACCTCTTGCCATGCCATGACAGCACAGCAGAGAGAGACACTCTTATACCCTCACACCTTCCCTTCAGCGCCACATGGAGAGAGACAAGAGAAATGGAGAAGGAGTCAGGAGTGGTGACCAGAGAGAAAGACAGAAGATAGTTCATTAGGCTGTGATGTCCCAGGGAAGAAACACCGCCTGACTTCACGGAGCCGCTCTTACAGATCGCTGCTTTTTTGCTGTGAACTTCTGGGATATGTTGTGTGTGTCTGCATGGTAGTGTGTGTTCTGGTGGTTTTAAGTTGTTTTTTTTCCATGGGGTATGTGCATTATGTGCATTGACGTTACTGCAGTAATCTGGTCGTTTTGTATTTACACAGTAAGACCAGAGTTACATGACCGGGCATGATCAAGAAAAAAAACACAATACATGCTGTTAATTGAGTGAGATTGTTGCAATAACATGTTACATCATGTTGCAATTAGCCTGCCCCTAAGTTTTGCCTTTATGGTTTGCTTAATAGTACTCTGATAGTGTGGTTCTGTTGTGTGTGTGTGTGTGTGTGTGTGTGTGAGAGAGTGAGTGTAGCGGCTCCACAGGTAGCTTCCCTCAGTCTGCTAATGAAGGAGCGGTTGTTATGAAATCAACAGGCAAGTCAGCTCAATCCTGTGATCTCTCCTGGCGACCTCAAGAGACTTGTGTATGTGTGTGTGTGTGTGTACGTGTGCGTTTGTGTGTGAGCGCCCAAGCTTGTGTGCGCATGCATGTGATACATGTGCATGCGCATGCTCACTTCTTTTCCTGCATGTGGGGTCGAAACGGTGGAGAGCAAGGGGCAACTCCCAGTTAAAGTAAACGCTTGATTGGCTCTCGTCGTTGCCCTGAGACACTCCGATTGGCTCTCGGGTCCAGCAGTCAGTGGAGTGAGCAGGTAGGGGAGGGTCTTGGCTCTGCTCTGTTGCTAGGTTACAGGTATACCCAATAGATGTGGAGATAGAGAGATAGAGTAGAGATAAGGATGAGGATGGGTGTGGATCTGTGTGTGTCCTTGTGCGTCTGTGTGCAAGTGTGTGTGTGTGTGTGTGTGTGTGTGTGATTGTCAGTATCAGGGAGGGGTCGATTGGAGTGAGGGTCAGGAAGGTGTGAGCAAGAGAGAGACAGAGGGAGAGTGACAGCAAGTGAGAGGAGGGAGAGCGGGAGTGATCTTTTAATTGTGAAGAATTTCCTCACTGATGCGTAGTTGATATAGTTATAGTAGATATAGTTATAGTAGATATAGTTACAGTAGATATAGATATAGTTATAGTAGATATAGATATAGATATAGTAGATATAGTTATAGTAGATATAGTTACAGTAGATATAGTTATAGTAGATATAGATATAGATATAGTAGATATAGTTATAGTAGATATAGTTACAGTAGATATAGTTATAGTAGATATAGTTACAGTAGATATAGATATAGTTATAGTAGATATAGATATAGACATAGTAGATATAGTTATAGATATAGTAGATATAGTTATAGTAGATATAGTTACAGTAGATATAGTTATAGTAGATATAGATATAGATATAGTAGATATAGTTATAGTAGATATAGTTACAGTAGATATAGATATAGTTATAGTAGATATAGATATAGACATAGTAGATATAGTTATAGATATAGTAGATATAGTTATAGTAGATATAGTTATAGTAGATATAGTTATAGTAGATATAGATATAGTAGATATAGATATAGTAGATATAGTTATAGTAGATATAGATATAGTAGATATAGATATAGTAGATATAGTTATAGTAGATATAGATATAGTTATAGTAGATATAGATATAGTAGATATAGTTATAGTAGATATAGATATAGTAGATATAGTTATAGATATAGTAGATATAGTTATAGTAGATATAGATATAGTAGATATAGTTATAGTAGATATAGTTATAGTAGATATAGATATAGTAGATATAGTTATAGATATAGTAGATATAGTTATAGTAGATATAGTTATAGTAGATATAGTTATAGTAGATATAGTTATAGTAGATATAGATATAGTAGATATAGTTATAGTAGATATAGTTATAGTAGATATAGATATAGTAGATATAGTTATAGATATAGTAGATATAGATATAGTAGATATAGATATAGTAGATATAGTTATAGTAGATATAGTTATAGTAGATATAGATATAGTAGATATAGTTATAGATATAGTAGATATAGTTATAGTAGATATAGTTATAGTAGATATAGATATAGATATAGTAGATATAGTTATAGTAGATATAGATATAGTAGATATAGTTATAGTAGATATAGATATAGTAGATATAGTTATAGTAGATATAGATATAGTAGATATAGTATAGTAGATATAGTTATAGTAGATATAGTTATAGTAGATATAGTATAGATATAGTAGATATAGTTATAGTAGATATAGATATAGTAGATATAGTTATAGATATAGTAGATATAGATATAGTAGATATAGTTATAGTAGATATAGATATAGTAGATATAGTTATAGTAGATATAGATATAGTAGATATAGTTGTTAGTTTTTGAACAACAAATGAACAACAATAGACGGTGTGTTCAGGAATGCTTGTACAACATAAATACCATAAGTAACATAAATACACACTCGCTTGTGTTGGTTTTTATTCCATAGCAAGGTGTTTATATACAGTGAATCCAAGCTTAATCTTTCATTGGAATTTGCTTTAAATTCTAACTGTAAAGGGACACAAATTTACAGGTGTTATTACTGGCCAACAGATCCCGGGTCAGTGGTTGGTTTGCAATTCATTAGAGGGCTGTGGTATTAATCGCAGACTGCTTTAGACAACACTGGTCTGGGAACAGCAGCGCCGCTGCATTTAGATTGCAATCATAGAGCGGTCAGTCGGCACTAATCGAGGTCATTTATCAATTCGGAAGAACACACACACACACACACACACACACACACACACACACATACATGAATGCACACAAACTGATCGATGGCTGGGCCGGTAAGAGGGATTGATGAGTGCTTGGCTGGTGCTGTGTGTGTGTGTGTGTGTGTGTGTCTGTGTATGACTGTGTTGGCATTACCATGGTGAGTACAGAGAGGCCAGGGAACACACAGAGGCTAAAGATCCTTAATGACTAACATCCAGTCTATTAAAATGTGTGTCAGACTGACATGGCTCCTCCGCCCACATCTGCCCACGGGCCGCACCTGCTGAGATCATCACAACCCTGAACGTGGCGCGTGAACGCAGATCTCTGGATATGATTCAGTAGGTTAGATGTGGAGATCACCTTATAGCCCGATTTATACACGCACAGCCCCCCAGACATGCGTGTCCTCAGTGCAGTGCCCTCTTGGGGTGTTTGGAGGTCAGGGCCTTGCTCAAGGGCACTTTGGCAATGTTGAGAGACAACATCAGCTGCCCTCCAGGTGCCCGCTCACAATTGGAATACACCGTCCTGTCGGGTTAGGTTGGGTTTGATCCAAGAACCTTTGAGCTAATAGTCAGCTTCGCCCCCCCCCACCCCCTTTTGAAAATACCGTCCCTCTGCCAACACCTGAGCCTCACTATGAAGAGGAAACCGCAGTAGAGAACAAGTGAGGAGGCCTCTAATCCTTGGATCTTGAAAGCATTCCCCACGCTTGTTGTCCCCGACTCCTCCATGTTGGTCAGGCCAAGAACATTTGGCTGTCTGGGAAAGCTGTGAGCCTGTCGAGAGAGAGAGAGAGAGAGAGAGAGAGAGAGAGAGAGAGAGAGAGAGAGAGAGAGAGAGAGAGAAACATTAGGAGGAGGAGGAGGAAGTTGAGGTGGAGGATGGAGGAGTATGACCTTTACTGCATTCCAGATGTGCTGATCTAACCATGGAATGAATGACCCTTTATCTCTTTACCTTTCTCTTCCTCAACTGTAACAACCTTTTCTTTTCCCAGCCTCCTTTCAAGCTATGACTCGTTTTCCACTCTTTTTTTTTCTTCTCGTCTCTGATTTTCTTTCCTTGTCGCCGCCGTTCATCTTTCAGACCGTCTTCCCGTCTCCTCTTCCGGGGGCTGGTTATCACACATTTCTTTCCCACTCTTTCTGTCTGTTTCTATTTTCTCTCCCTTTTTCCCTTTTCCCTGTTCTGCTGATTCATTATCTCTGTTTGGACAGAAAACAGAGGGAGGGAGCTTCTGTCCTGATGAATAACAAGAGGAGGAATCGGGAGAGAGAGAGATAGAGATGAGGAGGAGGGGGGGGGTTGTTCTACTGAGGCAGCCTGTCTTGCAAACTGTCAATCTGTCTGCCTGGCAGTCTGTCTTTCAGTCTATCTACCAGTCTGTCAACACACTCCAGCCTGAACCAAACATTTCCACAGGCCTTGTGGTCAGGCTAACCAGGTTTGGCTAACTACTACTGCTATTCCCAGAGCCGCGGCGTCCCAAGTATATTTATATTAGGTGATCTGTTTTCGCTCGTCTTTTCCTACACCTGGGCCTGCACACCATCCGCACTCACACACATCCAGACTGCCTCACCCACTTAGTGTTACGAGGAACATAGCGAGAGAGGGGAAGAAGGGAGGACGGGATATTAATGGAGTAGTAAAAGGAGAAGGGGGGGAGAGAGAGCAGCAGGAGAGGGAGATGCAAGAGAAAAGGGAAAGGAGAAAGTGGTAGGGCTCAGGGAAGAGGAAAAAGGGAGGAGGGAGGAGTAGAGATATGGGTGTAGAGAAGGAGGGATGAGGGTCATACGGGGGCAGATGTTCCAGGAACTCTGACTAAAGCCTGCCTGGCCTCGCAGGGGGGATGAGTCTCTACCGCTTGTTCATTTTCCGCCTTTTCACTTCTGCATTTTTCTTTTAGGGGTCACGGACAGTTAACGTGACCAGTTTAACCGGGAGTGACTCAAAATCAGTGTGTGTGTGTGTATGTGTGTGTGTGCATGAGAGAGAGAGAGAGAGTGTGTGTACTTTGGCTGACATATTGTGATGAAAAATGTAGGGCAAAAAATGAACAATTTGCAAATGAGAGTGAGTAAGCAGGGACAAAGAGGGAGAGAGAGGGAGAGAGAGAGGGCAATCAGGGAGAGAGAGAGGGTGACCGCGCCGCGTGTGTGTGTGTGCGCGCGCTTACAGTATGTGCATGCAGACGTGTGCATTGAAGTGTGTGTGTGTGTGTGTGTGTGTGTGGTTTGTTGTTTTTTTTTGGAGTGTGACCATTTTTAGAGACCACTCTAGGTAATGAGCTGAGCAGGGTGACATGGCTGCATCATTAAGTCCTCCAGGCTTAAATCACACTGGCATCTGGCTGCCACCACCACCACACACACACACACACACACACACACACACACACACCATGACCGTGTACGTGTGTGTGTGTGTGTGTCATTGACAGAGGAAAGAAGAGAAGAGACAGAAGAGATAGGAGGCGTGGAGGATGAGCATGTGTTTACATTTTGATCATTTGTGTTTGCTGCGTCATCCTCCTCATCCTCCTCCTCCTCCTCCTCCCGGCACATCCCTGATGAACATAATTGGGCAATCGCCTCGCTCTTCAGCACGTTAAGCAAATAATTTAATTCACTTAATGAATCTGTCTTAATACTTAACCTTCATTACAGCTGTGCCTCTCTCTGCTCTCCACCTCTTCTATTCTGCTGTGAGTGAAGCGGCAGAGTGGAAAGGTTTGCCAAAGGGTCGTAAGCGCCTGTTACATTTAGCGCTCCCGATTGTTTTAAATAGCGACGGTTCACGAACGCCCGCATGCGTTTCAGAATACATTGACATTCTGCTTAAACTGTAGTAACTCAAACACCAAACTCGGCTTTCTCTGATCCTGACTGGAGCAAAAAGGTACGGTTTGTTACAGCTGCGATTAAAGACACTATTAATATTTGCAGTGACATGCTCTTTTAATCCCCCCTGTGAAGTGGAGCTAATTCCTAGTATCAGCCTTACTATTGTGCCACGATTCTCCTATGACTCAGTGGATGAATGAATTGGAGGGTTATACAGTATGAGTGAGTCACTTTCAAAGCTATATCTGTGTGTGTGTGTGTGTGTGTGTGTGTGAGAGAGAGAGAGCGTGTGCGTCTTGGCTGCCCGTGGTTGCGTTTGTGCAATAGTGTGTGACTATGAATCAGATCAAACGCACACAAACACACACACACACACACACACACATACTGACACCAGATCAAACACACACACACGCTTGCCTGCGCCGACTCGGAGCTAAAAGGGCCCCAACCGGGTGTGACTTTGATCCTCGCCATAACATCCGCTCCTCCACTCCGCCGCTGCTCTTCTGCTATTCTTCTGTCTCACGTGCCCCATAGGACGCTCGGCCACGATCAGGTTTCTGTTTTCAGCTCTTTAAATAGAGCCCGTTATGTCTTCGCATGCAGAGGATCCTCCCGTTGTAACAGGACACCCAGGTTGTAGCCTCTGGATTGGGAGGCTGCAGATGGGTCTCAGGTCTCAAAGAGAGGGTTGTGGTCAGTGTGACCATCTCAATGAGAGGGTAATAATAACCCAGTATATATATATATATGTCGGGTTGTGTGTGTGTGTGTGTGTGTGGGGGTTTGCGTGTCGGGTTTGCCAGATGTGAACGCACAGTGCAGAGAGGCTACACTTCTTCAATCCCCTTCAATGACATAACTCCTCATGGCGGGGTTAACGCAAGGAAATATTCAGATTGATTGAAACCTGACCTGAAATAGATCTGCCTCTCCACCAATAAGACATCACGTCAGCTCTTTTTCTCCCGCCCCAATAGCTGAATAGCAGAATTATGTATTGAAGAGAGGAAGTGGTGTGAAATGTTGATGCGTTCCTGCAGAGAGCGAAGACCCGCTGACACCCTGTGACGACTTTGTAACATCATTTGTTGCAGCTGTTTTTCATATTAAAACCTTTTTCTCGTACATTTGAAACACTGGTAATATTTCATGTGACAGCAGAGGAGCAGGTGGTATTTTTTCCCGTCACCGTGTGCATATCGGTATGTATTGCCTCCACTATATGCAAATGATGATGAGGTGTTGATGAAGACAAAAAAAAAAAGCCCCTCTTGTGTTCCCATGTCAGGGCCTGCAGTGTGATGTAGTCTGAATCTGAGTTGTTCTGGACACAGTGTTTGGACAAGCCTCCCCATAATCCCCTCCACTAGGCCGTACCTACTTCCTGGTTTAGAGGAGATGAAGACAACACTTCGCACTATGGAAATCTGCACAGACTCTTTGATGCTTTATTCACTTCAGTTTTTCCAGTTCTCCCACCTTCCCCTCTCTACGCTCAGCCCCCCGCCCCCCGCCCCCCGCCCCCCGCCGCGGCAGCTTCGATCGATCCAACCGTGGCTCCCAGTCCCACATGTCATCTTTTTCTTTGACACTAGCTCTCCTCTCCCCACTGCTTGGTATTCTGGAGTGGGAACGCATGCACCATCGCAGATCCATCAGCTCCGATCGGAATGCCGCACCACGGCTCGGGGAAATGGAGGGATGAGAGGGGAGAGAGAGAGAGAGAGAGAGAGAGAGAGAGAGAGAGAGAGAGAGAGAGAGAGAGAGAGAGAGAGAGAGAGAGAGAGAGAGAGAGAGAGAGAGAGAGAGAGAGAGAGAGAGAGAGAGAGAGAGAGAGAGAGAGAGAGAGAGAGAGAGAGAGAGAGAGAGAGAGAGAGAGAGAGAGAGAGAGAGAGGCGGGGGGGGGCAGGTCAGTGGCTTGTCGACATCCTTCCGGGACCAAAGCCTCAGACTGACAGGGAGAGAGAGAGAGAGAGAAAGGAGAACGGGAGGGGATGAGAGAGTAAAGGCAAGAAAAAAAAGCTTATTTTTTTTTTATTTCTGAAGGGCCAGTTCTTTTAATATCCATTTCCTTTCATATCAGTTTCTCTGAGGTATTGGTGTAGCATACAACTTCTTACACTCCATTGCCTTTAGAGCTCAAAAGATCCGATAGATAGTATTTTATAGCTGCTCGTAATATTGATTTTTTTGCGTATAACAATAGCGAGCTGGAGTCTAGGTGCTTTCACGATTCAACGTTGGTCTCAGTCCAATTTCTTATGGTACAGTCGGGCTCCATGTAGATACTGTATACTGACAGACGGCCATCATGTATAGGGCATGAGGTCAATGGAGGGGAGAGAGGACTTCTCTCATGACTGCACACAATAGGCCCCTGAGCGAGTCACATGTATGTCCTGTAGTGTTTTCCATATAAACTGACACTAGCTATAGCTCAGACATCCCTGACCCCTTGGGGTTTTTTCAGAAGTATTTCCTCTATGCTCGTAGCCTCTGGCGATATTCAGCATTAGCCTCGAGAGTTTTGCTGTGCAAACTCCAAACCTGGTGCATATATATTAACTTGATGTATTTGAAAAACTCTCATAACTGTTTTAAATTCCCAGGTAACAGGTGGTTTAATTCTCATGGCTTAACTATACCTAGAAGCTAGAAGCACGACCCTTAGTCTTCTGCAACCTTTGCACCTCTACCTGGTCGTGTACCTGCACCAATGTCTGGTTCCCTTCTTGCTCCTCTCTTGCTGTAAAGTAGCATTATTGTAGTTATTGACACAGATAGAAAATGATATATCTCATGTTAAACAGCACTCAGTTGTTCCATGTTGTGTAGCCCTGACAAAGAAATCATTTCTCACTGATTGTCATAATATTTACTGAAAAATTGATTACTGTACATTGATAGCTTGACATTTAAGAAAGTACTATAGTCCTATGTGCATCCCCTTTGTTTGTCAGACATGCTACCAAAGATATAGCTATTATATTAGGCTACTTGGCTAGTAGTAGCAGGTCGTTGTGCCTGAGCTCGCTGCACTACACTCGACACACAACTTCCCATCACACATTCCTCATTACTGTAAACTGCAGTTCCTGATTTCATCGTCAATTCACATTCCTCTGTTCGACTTGCTCATCATCCCTTCCTTCTCCTGTCAGAGGGAGGGCTGAGCGTATCAGTGTTTTTCTCTCCTCCGTTTTTTCCTCTCTTTCTTGCGCTCTTCCTCTCCAAAGCCTCTCTCTCTCTCTCTCTCTCTCTCTCTCTCTCTCTCTCTCTCTCCCCTCTCTGTGCGTTCTCCCCCATGGCTTCCCTCCACAGCAGTGCGTTGCCTTGGTAATTACCAGTTGTCTTAAACAGACAGATGGAATTAGAGAGAGTGACGGGCAATTTTCCCGGTGCCTGTTTTCCCGCTGTATGTGCATGCAACTCTCTCTGCGTGTGTGAGTGTGTGTGTGTGTGTGTGTGCGTGTGTATGTGCACGTGCATGTGTATATGTGTATGCATGCTTCTTTACTTCTATATCCCTCTATTTCTCTCTCCTTCTCGTTCTCTGCCTGTGTGTTTGCATTCGTACACCTCGGTGTGTGTGTGTGTACGTGTGTGTGTGTGTGTGTGTTAGGCGGACATGGGGAATTACCTGACAGAGGGTGTTAGTGCAGGATGGGAGTGGGACAGTCTCATCTCCTGCTGCTGTATCGGCCGACTCAGATGCCAGGTGTCACTCTGGCCCTCTGCTGGGCCCCCGGAGGGACGACCGCTGTCCCTTCCCCTTCTCTTCTCGTTCTCCCGGCCTGCCCCCAAAAACACAGCGATGGGGTTTTTCTTTCTTTTAAAGTGTCAGGGTCTCTGGGAAGAGATGAGATAAAGGATGGATGGAGAAGAGAGGGAGGGGGCGGAGGAGGGAGGGGGTGTTATGGCTGTTAGATAGTTATTAACATGATGTCAGAACTCTTGTACAGGTATTCAGCTCATCCAATGAATTTTCCCTCTCTCTCTCTCTCTCTCTCTCTCTCCTCTCTCTCTCTCTCTCCCTCTCTCTCAGGCTGGTATGATCAGGACGGAGCAGGAGGAGTTTTTCATCGAGCCGGTGGAGAGAGGTGAGGACGTGGTCGAGGAGGAGGAGGGCGGAGGAGGAAGGACACACATCGTCTACCGCTCCTCAGCCGTAAAAAAGGCGTCCATCAGCAGCCCGGCGGCGGACCACCACTCCAGAGGTCAGTCTGTGGCTCCCACTGTACCGTACTCTACTGACGTTCTGTTGATCCGTATCCAGCTGAAACCTGATCTTGTCGTGGAGGTTCGTCGGTAGCCTCTGTAGTATATGCCCACTGCAAAGCCTATCTCACTCGACAAGTATCTTCAGCAGTTCTTTGCTCAACACACACGTACACACTATGTTATCATGGAAACCTGTTGTGTGCAAAGAGGCAGCACACCCTGCTTTCTAAAGGATCACACCTATCACACATCACACACACATATGTAGACCCAGATACATGTGTGAAGGGTGAGGACCCGCTGGTATACTACATATGAACAATTAACAGCTGGTGCTCTTATCAAGTCGTTGGTTTCCCGTTGTGCGTGCCTCCCTTTTCCACTCCACAGATAAAAAACAACTGATCTTTTTATTACGGAATTGGTCGTTACTCTTGAGAGGAGCACATAATTACAACCTGTCCCTTGGAAATTAGTTTTGGGATTAGATTAAGGAACAGCTAGGAGGCTAGCATGCATTGAGATGAGCCTTGATTCTGAAGGTCCTAATGTCATCGCACACAATAAAGATGTTCCTATTCATCACCGTTCATCATCAAGTCATAACGTCAAGTCTTTTAATCTTGTATAATTGTAGTCTGAAAATCGGATTTCTTTTAAAAGAAAGTTTCTTGAAATGAGATCGCTACACTTACGTCAAGATAATTTCACTTGATTGAAGAAAATTGTTGTACATCATATACATAGAACATGCATGTTTGTAGTTTAATGGTACCAGAAAAAATCCAAGAAAAAAAATCCAAGAAAAAAAATCCAAGAAAAAAATCCCAGAAAAAAATCCCAGAAATCCCCAAAATCCCAGATCCAGATCACCACCAAAATCTAGTCAAGGCCGATCTGTCCACCACATGTCATGGAAATCAATTCAGACATTCAGACATTGTGAGATATCCTGCTGACAGACAGACAGACAGGAGGAGGTAATAGCTCTCTTCGGTAAGATATTAAGTTCACATACATTTTTGTTCGCGCCAATCTCGTCTCTCTTACCAGAACGTACACTATGCATTCATAGCGAGGTTGTGAAGGGTCATATCATAATATGGAGGAGTGTTACACACATCATCCACTGCAACACATGATGACTGGTACAAAGAGGAGATCTTCTGCTTTCATTCAATATACAACAATTGCATGTAGCGTGACACTTTATTACTTTCATATTAGTTTCAAAATGAATTGCAAACCAACACACACACTGGAATGAATGTAGCAAGTAGGGCTTTTCCTTCAGGAGCAGACCCGGAGCTTACTAGTATATAAGACACACTGTTTCATTTGGTTTCATTGAGTCCCACTTTGGGAAAGTAATCATTATCTGAAGTTTATCCTTCAATATCTCTAAGATATATACAATCCAGTCAGCAAAAGAGTTATTATTGTGTACATTTTTTGGTAAGTAGGTGCCATGATTTTCAAATGGTGGAGGTGGATATCAACAACAACAACAACAAAAAACGAACAAATTAGTACCCACAATTTTCAGCTGTACTGTCAGCTCAAGGTGTTATGAATGTCAGACTTTACAACTGCACCCAAGATGAAACGACTCGCTAAGAAGAATATTTCTGCGACGCATGCCTCAGGCCCCTGTTCGTAGAAATGGCTGTCCCAATCACTGTGATCGATTTGAAGCCTATAGAGGTCAATCGGTCGTGACCTCGGCTGGTAAAAGGGTCCGCATCTTTTAACGAATCATCGAAGCAAATATATCCTCAACGCACCGACCTCACCGCCGCTTGTTCATAACGAGTGTGTGTGTTGCGATGGATGAGATCTGTGTCTCCTATTCTGAGCAGTCGACTCCAGAGTGTCTAATAATATAGAGTGAGAGTTTCCATAGGAACACCCAGTGAGGACAGCCTGCCTTAGAGTAACACAGACCTGCTCCCACTGTTCCTGACACCTGGGACTACATTCACGTACGCAGACACATATGGGCATGACCGCGCACAGAAACCTATGGGAGCGCGCACACATGTAAGTACACGCAGGCTTACACGTTTCCCCTTGATCATAGATTTACACTTTTGAACACGCGCACACAGACATGCAAGCATGCACACGCACACACACACACACACACACACACACACAACACGTCTCACTGCTCCTTGTTGCCTTTGAATTTTTCTTTCTAATGAAGAGTGGGGTGCAGATCAATAGCGTAGGATAGAACAGGCCACAGTGTGTGTGTGTGTGTGTGTGTGTGTGTGCGCGCGTGTGCGTGCATGTATGGCGTGGGCATGATTTCCGTGGTCGTCTGGCTTTGAGTTGCCGGGATTTTCAAGGCTAAACAGACAGACAGACTGACAGACTGACAAGCAGGCATGTGATGCTCCCAGTGGCATTTGTTGTGGAGCTCTCTGCATCTTTTCCTTGTTCTTTGCCGCTCTCTCTCTCTCTCTCTCTCTCTCTCTCTCTCTCTCTCTCTCTCTCTCTCTTTTCCATTTCTTCTTTGCTATTCTAGACCACAACAATGTTATGTAAACATCAGTTTACCTTGCAGTTGTTACATCATATCGCTGTAACAACAGAGTGACACGGACACAAAGAAAAGCAGGGTATGAGAACATTACGGATCCGACTCCTCTGCCCTCTACCCTTGAATTAAAACATGTCAAATCTTTTGCTCTCCTCTCTATTCTTTTGCTCAGACAATCACCCCCCTCCCCCCCTGCAGATCAATCAGGGACATTAGTGAATTAATTAATAATCAATCAATCATTTCTGGAGATCTCCTTAGCCAAGCCAGCTTAGCGTACGGCCGGTTATTGAATGTTGGACTCATTTCCTGGCTGAAGACAGAGGGATGGAAGTTATATTTAGCCAGGTAATAGAGGAGGTAGAGAAGCAGCGAAAGAGAGACGGAGAAGGACCGAGATTGATTGGTTTCTCACACCATAAGCCGAGGAGGTGTGAATCAATGTCCTAAGTGGAGAGAGCAAGCTTTATTATTAATGTGGCACATTCGTCAATTAATCGCCACGGCGATAGAAAAGGAAGGGATTGCCATTCATTTTTGCTGGGCGGACAGAGCTCCATCCCTCAATCTGGCTTGTCTTCTCCTTCCCTTTCTACTAATTCATTTCATCCCCCTTCTTCTATCTCTGGATTTGGTCCATGTCTTCCTGTTTCACTAATTTCATTTCCTTTTCCTCTCTTCCCTCCTTTTCTCTGGATGGATCGGTGCATTCTCCTGTTCCCTCTACCTGCTTTTTCTCTGTTATCCGCAGAGGCTTTGTTTCTGAGCTGGACAGTGGAGAGAAAGGGGAGTTTAGCAGGCAGTGTCCGGGGGGGGGGACTGTATGCGTGTGCGTGTGCGTGTGCGTGTGCGTGTGTGTGTGTGTGTGTGCAGGCATGCACAGGTTCCTGCAAGTGCACAGATGCAAGCATGCGTGCGTGCCAGTGCAGTGTTGTGTCCAGGGTACTGACACATGGCCAGACAGATGGACTACCACAGGGCTTTTTCCCACAATCCCCCTCATCTAGTCTGCTACCTGGACAGAGCTCTCACATAAAAAGAATGTGAAAGAAAATCACAAATTTCCCTTATGTAATAATCTCTGTTCTTCCCAAACTACTCTGTGTTATTGTTAGTGTGGTGTTCTGGCTCAGCTCTGTGATGTGCTCTGTTGTACTTGTTGTACTTATGTGGTATTTCTTGCTACGCTACAGTACGCTTTACTGCTCTAAATATTATACTCCTGCCTGACTGGTCTATCACGGTCAAGGTCAAACTTGTAAAGCTCCTGGAATGCAAAACATGTTTTCCAGGCCTGGAAAAGTTATGGGAAAAGGGAACACGTGCCTATCGTTTTGGAAATGCCACGGAGATTTGAAGTTGTGAAGCTGGGCTGCTTGTTGATCCAATAAAAACCCAAATCAGAAATGTTGTAGCCAGAAATAAGACCTGGGACATCAGGTAGTCAACAAAAAACAATTTGCAACATTGTGCTTCACGTCATGGAATAGTCTTGGAAAAGTCATGGAATTTGATTCTGTGTTGTTCTCCAGGCTCCAGGCTCCCTGCTGCCTCTGGGGCAAAACAATCGCAATTATTTGGTGGGCCGTCTTTGGGCGGGGGGCCGAGGCGGCTAGACAGGACCCCACACATCTGCACAAAGCCTTAAAGCACAGCGTTTGTTTTGCCCCTCAGGCAGTGCTGTCCTCTGCTGTCCTGTGCTGTGCTGTTCCTTCCTGTGCAGTTGTGTGCTGTCGTCAGGTCGGACTGTGCCGTTGCTCTGCTCTGTGCTAAGCAGTACAGCACCGACATAATGCCGTTCTAGGCCTGAGCTGAGGGTCACGCAGAGGCTAGTGGTGCTAGTCACTGTAGCTTAACGTCTGCCTCCCGCATCAGGAAAGTGAAGGGGGCTCCCTCGAGAACTCTCTCTCTCTCTCTCTCTCTCTCTGTCTCCCTCTCTGTGGGTGTGACACAAGGATAGTCATGTGGTGCAAGGGTTTTAAGAGGAGAGTCGTGACTAAGTACTTGGGCACACACACACACACACACACACACACACGAATAGCCGTCACTTATGTGAAAGGGGTTCCCAGCAGTCACTTTGCCGTGCAGCCTGCCTCTTGTTTGTTTGCTCGTCCCAAAAAGCCACCTGAAAACCCTGGAAAGAAAACATGCTGATGTCATCATGAAACATAGTGAGGGGATGAGGCTAAAAAAGACTGCCACGTGACGTTGAACAGACCTAATGCCATCCTGCTGTTTTTAGCAGAGCCTTGCTTTACATTGCATGTACACACTCTGTTTCCCTAATACACCACTGTTGATCTCACTCTGCACTGACAGACTAATGACTCTATCCGTCTCCATTATGCCCCAAAGCAACATGTCTCCATTCCAGCACCGTCTACCTATTTGCCCCAAAGCAAGATGGCTGTCTAAACCCTAGTGTGAGCGAAATCGGGAGATGCCTGCTCTGTACGTCCTCAGGCTGCTGTTTTATGACTGGTTACAGTGGAGAATTCCTTAGGTAAACAACGTCATTTGCTAAGGGCTCTGTTTGGCTGTACATTTTTAACAGCAAAAAAAAACAAACCCAAGCTTGGCAGCAAATTCCAGCATCTGGAGTTCATGTCCAAACTGCTTTAGACCTATTCAGGAAAAAGAAGGGGTTATTTGAAAACCATCATTATATATCTCTAAGATATATAAAGGATCCAGTATGTTAAAGTGCTTTTATTTTGTTAAACAAGGACTTATGTACTTGTATGAGAGTTTGTTTTCATTTTTGTGCTGTCTATGATTTTGTAAGTGTCTCATCTCATCCTGGGGCAGAAATCCTCCTATCTTTCTACTGTGGGGGTACCATTGACTTGATTTGTGTCTGACCAGTGAAGCTTGTCGTGGAAAGCGGAGAGAGGGAATGTGCTCAGATAGCACACAGTGCCATACCTCACAGCGCTGGACAGGCTGTTTAGATTAAAGCCAGTCTGATATGATATGTCAGTCTGATATAAATCTCCCTGGTATTGGCTTGTGTGCCGCGTCGGGGCTTCAACGCAGGCGACCTGGACCACGGCCATTGACATTTCAGAGGTATTGATTGTTGTGCAATGTGTTCAGATGTGTGAAGGTAGATCTTTTTTTTAAAAACCGAGGCTGTAACGGGATACTGGTCTCAGCTCAGCCGGATGTTCAGCAGCAGCTGATCTCAGGACAGCATATAGAGCAGTGGTGTTATATTCTATACACAGCTGGTATCCAGTGTGGAATGTGTGCCGGTTTTACAGATATAATAAAGATATGGATGTTTTCTTGGATGAGTCGTGCACCTTAGTATGTACCTGTATACACACAACTATGCATGCAGGCACGCAGACACTTAAACCAACAAAAGCGTGCACACACAAGTATAACAACACACATTCACGCATGCAAACTCACACACACCGACACAGTATAGATGTGTGAATGAGTGCTGGGCCAGGTGTGCCTCTGGGAGGAAATTACAGTGCTTGGAGGGGAAGTATTTCCGCAGCCAGCTGCTTCCTCTCTCCTCCTCTGTGGCCACTGGCCCTCTCCCTGGAGAAGCTGGCTAGCTTATTACCACCTTCAGTGTGTGTGTGTGTGTGTGTGTGTGTGCATGTTCCTGTATCCCTGTGTGTATGTGTCCCTGTGCATGTGTAGGTTTTATTTCTTGCCTGTTTCACTCACCGCTGATTGACCAGGGTTGAGTGTCTACATGTGTGTATGTGTGTGTGTGTGTGTGTTCACCCTCTGGCTCCTCACCTGTTAGTGAGCTCCCAGCAGGCCTTCCATTGAGCCGTCGCTCAGTGTGCCACACCACTGCCATTATGTAGAGCAGGGCTCCAAGGATAATAGCAGGGTGCGGCCCACCTCTGCGCCACTCTGCAGCCGCCACCACTACACTGACCCACACACACACATAGACAGTCAGTGTGTGTGTGGGTGGGTGTGTGTGAAGCAAAGAGAGAGTGAGCGAGAAGGCGAGGGAGAGAAGGAGGCGGAGGAGAGGGCGAGAGGCCCGGATGAGGGGGCATCGTATTATTACAGTGTTAGTGATTGAGAGAGTGTAGGTTTCATCACGGTGATCATAGTGTTTTGACAAGATTAGCACCCTGAGCTCTGAGCTGTGGAGCTTCCTGTGATGTGGTGTTCATGCTTTCAGCACCAGACGCTTGATGTCGGAAGCCTGCTACATGGCAAAGTGTGTGCGTGTGTGTGTGTGTGTGCGAGCATGTGTGTATTTGCAGTACTTGCAGCTGGAGAATCTGTTTGTGTTGAGGCATTACAGTTTGAAATCATATACCTGTCTAGACTCAGACATTGATTTCTTTCAGATTATAGCAGCAATAATAGTATGTGTACAGTAGGAGTAAGTGCATGTGCAGCTGCAGGTGTAGCTGCATTATTTTTATGCATGCAGGCTTGACTGCTCGGCTCGCACAAAGCAGCAGGTAGGCCTGTGTGGCTACAACGACGTGCAGCAGACCTCCCTAGGGGGGCGGCCAATGTTCTGTGTTAGCATCAGTTATGTAACCAGCCAACCTAAGGGACAGCGGCTCATGGAGGATGAGATGGCGTGTGACTTCCTTCCTCCCACTACTGTCATAGTGCCACACACACACTTTACACATACGCACACACATGCTGTGTTAAATCTGGCACTGCTGAGCAGGCTTGCTAAACGCGCACGCTCCAACAGGCTTCAAATTTGACATCGTTTTCTGTTATGTTAAACTGCAATGTAATGTTACCCCGTGCGGCCCCACCGTGCGCGCGCAAACCGCTCGCTATCGCTAACGCTAACGCCATGTAATGTAATGTAGTAATGTGTGTCTAAAGAGGATGTAATATTATGGCAGCTGATTCAGAGGCTAATGGAGCCTCTCATGTGAAGAAGGCTTTCATAGATAGCTCTCTCTGCTTCTCTGCCGGGGACCCAATACCTTCACCGCTATTACAGTAATTACCTCATTCTGTGTGTGTGTGTGTGTGTGTGTGTGTGTGTGTGTGTGTGTGTGTGTGTGTATGTGTGCAGTAATTATCTACTTCAGTGATGTGTAACATGGTCCTCAAGTGCCAAATTATCAGATTTATGGTGTGTTTGTGTTGGTTTTGCTCCTGTGTCTGTGATAAAGTCTGTTTATTGGTATAATAGAGCTGTTATCTGTGCGTGCGGTGCACATTTCTATTTACACAGTCTTGGACATTTATGGGTGTTTCTTTTTAAATGTCCTATTTCCCAAAGCCAGGAATCTTACCCAATAATAATGAAATGTGGATGGACTCTTTGTGCACTCAGAGAATGTTTTCATGAACTTTCCCACCAGCTTTATTTCACTGTTGAAAGAGAAAATGTGACCGTCTCTTCAGACACTGTTGTTGTCCGCAGTGTCACTTTTCCATTCAAACAAGAGATCACAGACACGGCGGCACGCGGCATCATCATTTTACTGGCTGGACAGTAAAACTCATTGGACGCAACTAGTCTATTTTAAAGTTGTGATGTAGATGTGACCTGTTTGTGTTTTCATGGACTGGACGTTTTAAATGTCACGAGGGACTGTGGGCCGAGAGAGAGAGAGAGAGAGACTCCGATCATCTCCATCTCCCTGTGTCTTTAGTCCTGTTCTCCCGCTGCGATGGCTGACATGTCTCGTAGTATTCGTCTGATCCGTATGGATTCAGCCAGAATAAAAGGACTGTAGAGAAAGGGTGATGGAGAGGGGGAGGAAGGAGGAGAAAACAAGGCCTGCTTGGGGCTTAGCAGGAGCTGAAAGTACACATTTTTCATTCGAACATGTATTTGGCCGTATCCAATGAACTCTTCTCACTGTCGAATCCAGACTGTTGGAAAAGAAACTGTAGGCTTACTTATCTTTCAACATGCATCATAATTACAATACAGACCATTTATTACAGCAAATAGTGAGAAACAGCAAT